>PVKY010007651.1:0-14698 GCA_004027775.1 Bradypus variegatus
TACTGTGAACTAGTGATTGTACTCTTTGAATGGTTTCTATGCTGGGTGAATATAGCTCAATAAAATTGCATATAAAGAAAAGAATGCTGCTCATCCCCTTTGCTGTAATCTCTTCATCATATTGAGGGCCCACACGCAGTGTGGATGGGGAAGGGAAGGGGTGATGGAGCAAATGGTCATCTGCTACCTGGTACTGTGTCCTCTCTCGTTCCCAAATTACAGCTGCCCCTACTGTGGGTGGAAATTAGAATTCATCACTGAGGGTCCTTTCTTTAAAGGCTTGTGGGAATGGGACCGTCCCCAAGGAAAGTACCAAATGCCTTCAGATTTATCAGTGAGTTAATTGTCCATGGTCTTTAGTTCATCGCGTGCTTTCCAGAAGACGACGGGGTGGAGGGAAGTAGAAGATAGACCGACAGGAAATGTGGTGGCTGAAGACAAACAAAGGGGACAGCTGGGGACAGACAAAGGACAAGTTCTGGTCATTCCACACCCTTACTTTGGCCATCCCTTGGAGGAGAATTGAAACTTAACTATTTCAGTGTTAATGTTGTCAAAGGACTGCTGTGGGGTGGAGGACATGCTAGGAGAAAACAGATACACATCTGCCAACATGATCCTTGTTTTCAAAGGCTATATCTTATTGTAATTGAAATAGATCTTTGACTTAGTAGAGTCACAATCTCTCTCAACAGCGTTTACTACCTTAAATACAGACTGTATTTAAAGTAAAGACAAACTTACAGAAGTGGAAACTGAAGCCAGAGACGAGAAGTAGCAAGCTGAACATTCCATCATAGAGATGTGACTCACCTGGTCGGGGAGGTGGGCTGCCCGCCTCCCAGGCTGTTCCTTCACCTGTGACATGACAAGACCCAGGGGTGTGGCAGGCTTAGGAAGGTGGACACAGAAGGGCTGCATCCAGGGTTGGTTTGTGGGGTTTTTTCTTTTGGTACTTTTGTTGTAATTAATGAAACAATATTATTAACAATTTACTATTGACTGTAGTCTATAGTTTACATTAGCATTCTCTGTGTTGCACAGTTCTATGGTTTTTAAAACATGCTTATTCTGGTAACATATATATACAACCTAAAATTCCCCATACTAATCACTTTCAAATATACAATTTAGTAGTGTCAATTACATTCACGATGTTGTGCTACCATCACCACCGTCTATTACCAAAACTTGTCTGTCCAGTTTCATCACTTAAGTTTGCTCTAATGGGCTTGGAACAGGCCTGAAAGCTCCCTGTGGGCAGGGCCTGTGGTCACCTCATTCAGTGTTAATTCTCTAGTACCTAGGACAGGACACAAGCTCCAGTTTCTCCTCAATCAATCTTTGGTGAGTTGAGAAGCAAAATTCTCAAATTATTCCATAGTTCTCTCTGAAATGCGAGGCCCGATTGTGGCTTCCATCCCTTATTGGTGTGGCTCCTTCCAATAACCTCCACCAAAGAGGAGGCTCTGAATTGTTACTGCACCAAGGGATTCCGTGGAAGTGGATAGACATGGCTCATTCACATTTACAAAGTTCTGGCTTTGTTTTTTTTTTTTTAACTTTTTAATCCCCCCATGAATTCTGTGAGGTGGTTAATACCTCCATTTTCCTCAGAAGGAAATGGAGGTTCTGGAAGGTCGAACCATGTGCACAAAGCAGTAGGAGAAGCTACGGATCCCAGACACCTGCGCGCTCGCCTGGGCGAAGCTCACTCCCCTCAGGGGTGTCAGAGCAGGGCTGTGAAACCTCTCTGCCTAGGTTCTTTAAGTCATCTCTTTGTCCCTTTACCCCTGTGCTAACTAAATATTCATAAAGCACCTGTAGTGAACTCAGCCCTGCCTGGGGCCTGGAGATACAGAAGCCAGAGCAGAGCAAAGTCACATTCAGACCACTTTCAGGATTTCCTTTCCAGGAGGCAGTATGGAAAGGGCAGCCTGGTTAATTGGGGTTTCTGGGCAGGACCCATGTTACTGCATTTTCTTTCTTTTTCTTTTTATTTTTTTAAGGCTATGCACATAAAATTATGCTGCAGGAGGAAACCGTGCCCTGGAAGAAACAGTTAAAAAGAGTAAGTGATCATATGTTTGTAAGGTTTGCTGCTGTCATCAAAAGAAATAAAGTTAATCTGCCATGCATTTCATGATGTTCATAATCTTTATTGTGCTGCATGATAATTAGGCATAAATGATCAGCAGTTAGCCCAGGTAACTATAATCAGCAAGACTTTTACACAGACAGGTCATCTTCTAGAGGATTCTCTCTTATCTTATTAGGTCTGTGTAAGTCAGTGGTAGTGTCAGTGAGCTTTCCTGGGGTGGAGTGTTGTTCACCGGCCCACCCTGCCGGGCCCACCCATGTGCAAGAGCAGAAGCCAAGCCCTTTACCTTACTTTCTGGCAGCTGGGGTTGCCTTGGCCCCAACTTGCCCTGCTCAGGTTTCCTCTGCAGCTCCACACACTCATCATGCCTCCTTTCTCCCCAGCACCCCAGACTGGTGCTACCTCCTGCCTAGGGAGGCTCTGCACCCTTGTCCTGAGCTCAGTGTTGTAGGAGCAGAGAGCCTGGGATTGTCATACCTGGCTTCCGTGGCACGTGGTCCCCTGGGGCAGGCTGGGGGGCTGGGGGAGGGGGAGGTGATTGTTTTTCTAGATCCACTGGAGGGTCTTGGAATAGAGCACCAGGAGGGAGGAGGCAAGAGTTGGGAGGCAGGCAAAGGAGGACCAGAAGAGCCCTCCACGGCCCTGGGGAAATCTTGATGTGATTTTAGGTGTTTTGGGTGTTAAGAGAATTTAGTCAACATCCTCCCTATGGAACCAGATATTCCTTTAACTGGGGCACAATGCTCCCATTTAATGATTGGAGATAAAAATCTTAAAATGCAAATGCCTGGAGAATTACAACACTGGCATGAAAGAGTTTAGGTTTCCATTATAAATATGTTGCTCTGATTTAGGAAGGAGATGGGAAGCAGGAGATGCTTTGCAGGGTAGAGGAGAGAAATGCAGATTGGAGACCCATGGGAGTGGCTGGGGAGCTGAGCTTTACCTTGGCCATGTGGTGGTGGGTGGGTGAGCACCTTGGGCCCACCTGTATCACCAAGTCCCCGGTGCATCTTTGACTCCTCTGCCCTAGAAGGCTCTGTGAGAAGATGATGTGCACCGATAGGGAGGGGTTGGATTGCAATGAAGCAATCTCTCATCCGGGCTTCAGGGCTAGGACAACATGCTTTGGGTGGAGTTATAGGCACAAAGCCAAAGGTGGAGTGACTGGAAGCCACCCAAGGAGAACAATCCACCCATGAATGGGCAGCCTGGGGCACAGCTGTGGCTGAGTGGTGGCCCAGGTGGGGGTGAATGGGCTGCAGTGCTGCCCACCCTGTAGGGAAGACAGTGATGTAAGAGAGCACTGGAGACCCTAGGACACCTACCTGCACCATGTAAGCAAAGAGGATTTCCCCACCAATGCAATCTGGTGGGCTGGGAGAAAGCCTGTCCCATCCCAGAAAACTCACACTTTGCTTTGTGAGGATGGTGGGGGTATAAGTGTAAAATTAAAAGTTTCTGACAAACTCAGGGAAACAAACACAGAGGTTCCCAGTTTACTTTCCTCTAATCAGGGCCCTGTTGGTATAACAGAATTACTGATTTTGGGATTAGGCTGATTACTGCTGGTGGCGACACACCCCAAAAGAAACTCAAGATAGATGGCTTACTTTGAATCATATAAATTTTTTTTTCTCACAGAAATATTTAATGTCAAAGAAACTAATGAAAAGAGTATTTAGGACCCAGATGAGTCTGGTGTAGCATATTCTCTGAGCTTGATTCTTTTGGATTCCTGGATTTCTTGAGGACAGGATGCTAAAAGTCATCATTTAAGACACATGTCTCAACAAAGCATGGTTCCTGATCCCACGGAACCCTGTCTCTCTGAAAATCTGAAGTTCTCAGAGACATCTGATCCACCAACTTCTTCCATGCAGAATGGCATGCATTTCTCATAAAACTGCAAATTTATCACATACATAAAACAGCAAGTAAATACAATATCCTTTTATACATTATATAAATATATTATATAAATAGGTATTTACATAAATATAAATAAATATGCACTTTCAAATATTTTGTATTTGATGGAGATGTTTTCTCTATCAGAAAGAGGGTCGAGGTTGCTCAGCCAGTTAGGACTGTGAGTCTGGAGTCTACAGCTCCATCCTGGCCCAGATCCCTGTAGACAGCAGAACCTCCTCCTGGCTCCCTTTTTCGGTGGACACGGAACGAACGTCCACGTCTTCCACCCACAGGGGCTGGAGGCCTGGCTCATCGGTGCTTCTCCAAGCTTCTTCCTTGCAGCCCTGGAGGCGTTGGACGAGCCAGGAGATTTAGGCTATCAGATCTTGGAGGGCACAGGGCATGTTGCCTGAAGAAGCCCCTTTCCTACCCCGGGGCTACTTACACCTCCTCCTTACCTACTCAAAGAGTCGGGCTTTTGGTGAAGGTTGAAAATAGTACTTGAAATGGATCACTTTTCAATTTATTTGTCAACTATAAATGTAATTCAGTCAGATTATTCACAAATGAATGCATAAATACATATTTCCCAGCTACTTTGCACATGTCCTAATCAGCTCATCTTCACACCCTTGCTAAAGATTTTTCTTCCCGTGAAGAACACGCCTCCACCCTACTAAGCCTAGCTCAGGACTCTCTTCATAAAACCTTCTCTAGCCAACTCTTTCTTCCAATGTGCTGAATTTCCCTACCCATGCATTTCCAAACCATTACTGTCAGTTCTACATAGCGTAACTTACATCACAGAGTAAAATAATAATTAACTCCTTTTTAGTACATGTGATATGTCATTTACTGTTCCAAATGCTTTCCAAGTGTTAACTCATTCAATACACACCTGTGAGACAGATGTTATTATAAGCCTGTTTTTGCAGATAAGGAAAGTGAAGCCCTGAGGCATTGGGCAGTTTCTCCAGGTCCCACAGCCTGTGGAAGCTGCAAAGCAAAGCTGTGCACCAGGCACCGATGCCAGTACCTGCAGCTCCCCCATTAAGGGGCTTCCCGAGGAGAGGCTCAGATAAGATGCACATCCCTTTGGTCTAAGCTCTGCCAGTGGTCCCTGGCTACAGCAGAGTAAGCCTGAGCTTTAAAAATAAAAGTTCCTGGGCTTCACATCTTGGGAATCTCTTCAAAATTCCTTAAGGGCCTTGAGGTAGAAGCCGTGCTGCACATAGCATGATTGCAGGTGTGCAGTCATACCTAGCAAATGTCCACAAACAACACTCTGTGTGCGTTGCTTTGCCCAGTCGAGCCTTGAGCAGCAATTTCAGGTCACATGTGGACCTGGACACAGTGATGTCAACCCATAGGTAGGAGCTGTCACTGGTCTTCTCAGATACTGGCAAGTTGACAATCATGGGTGCCTATTTGCTAGTTTTAGAGAAATCTATTTAATTAAGTCAAAACTTCTAAGCAGCAGGTGGATTTCTTCCAAAGCTCCTGCTTCCAATTTTGTCACTTGTCTAGTTTCAGAGTCACCTTGTAGGTGAGAAAGTGACTGCGCTAGGGACCAGCAGACGGCAGCTGCCAGACACCGCCCCTGCCCCTTCTGGATGAGCCACGGGCTCCCAGGGATTCAGTCATGGTTTCTTGGTGCAGACGTGGCCTCAGAGCCTATTGAATTAATTACCTACATCCAGTTCATACACACTGTTAAAAAGCACGGTGTCTGCTCATGGCGCTGTGTGGGCTTCCTGTGGCTTTTGGCATAACCCCCTGGGGAGACAGAGTCTTCTCACTGCATGGGACCCCCCTGTGCCTGAGGGGGCTTCCCGGCGGCCCACCCACATCACCTGTTCTAGAACTGAAGGACATTTTAATGCAAATTCCTGTTCACTGCACGTTTTCAAAGGTCACATCTTTCCCTCTAACATCAGAGCAAACAAACAGCAACAATAAATAAAACCAAAAAGAAAAATTCCCAGAGTAGCAACTGTAAAGGATTAGTTTCCCCTCTCTTTTGGCCCTACTCTCCTTCTTAAGTATGTGGAGGGAAAAATCGCTAGACTTTATGTCTGTGCTTGGTGGGAGCTATTAAATTACTGCGGGATGTTTTTAATTATGCCCCACATCAGCGCCTGCGCACGAAAGCCACTTGTGGACCCGCTCCCCGCGCGGCTCTGGGCAGGGCAGTGCCTGACACTTGTTTGTGGGGCCCCTCCGTGGCACCAAAGCAGTGCGGTTTTTTTGTTTTTTTTTTTTTTTTTTTTCTTGTGCATGGATGGGAGCGAGCGCTGGCAAGAGGGGAGGAAACGGGCAATAAAGCCGCGAGCTGCAGGCTCGCTGGAGCCAGGGACGCCGCCGGGGGCTGCTCGATTGCTCCAAAAATGAAAAAGATTCAGAGGTTTATGATATCCCAGAGGTGCACTTGCCAAGCCTCAAACATCGGATCGCATTGCACTTTCTAATCCCTCCCCTTCCCCACAGCCTTGTGTCTTATTACTTGCGGAGGCGGCTGGGAGCGGAGCGGCTGGGAGGAGAGGGGGGCACTGGCGTCGCGTGTCCCCAGGCCCTGCGAGCACAGCCATCCGCGCGGGGACGCTGGGGGCCGACCCTCTCCCCTGAGGGACGCGCGGAGCCAGGGTGCCTCCCCCGCCGGTGGGTGCGCTTCTTGGGGTGGGAATCCTCTGAAACCCGGAGACAGCGTACCTTAGGGGACAGAACCCATGTCCTCTACTGGCGTCGCAGAGGAGTCCTTTACCAGAAGCACTGACTGGGAAAACAGACGCACTTACTTTCTGTTAAAAAGAGCACAGGGCTGGGGACTTCCCTGGTGGAGAGTGTAGCTTGAAGTCCTGGCTGAAGGAAGGATGGGAGAGCAGAGGAGCTGTGGTGTGAAGCCAAAGGGCGGTGTTAAAGGAGGCCTTCCGCAGATGGGAGCCAGGCGAGGGGTCCTTCAGAGCGGGAAGCACCCCTCCTCTGACATCACTCATCCGATAGTCTGGCTCAGTAACTGGGGGAAGGAAACTGGCTGGGGCAAAGGATGCGCAGGAAAACCAGCGGGGCGCGCGCGATGAGTAGGAGATGAAAGCCAGCGTGTTAACAAATGTGAAGAGGGAGAACAGCCGCAAAGAGCAGAGGGAGCTGGGGAAGGGCAGGCCGAGATAGGAACTAGTTGTTCCAGCTTCTAGACCCCTTTCACCTGGGGTTCACATTTTCCAGGCTAAGGACAAAGGGAAGGGATACTCTGAGCTGGGAGAGAGCTCACAGGCAAGGTTTTACCTTCTTCAGGCAAATGTGTTAGAATCATTCCGAAAGGCACAGGTTTCTATGGGTGCAAGACACCAATAAGAAAAAAAAATGGTGAGGGAAACTCTCAAAGTTTCCAATGCATTCTTAGGGAAAAAGCATTGAGATCAGAGATTATATTCCTTTTTGCTTAGGATTTGGAAAATTCAATAAGTTTAGTTTTGAGGAAAACTGCAAGAAAGCAATGATGCTATAGAGAATAATGGGGTGTGAAGTGGTGGAACCCTGGAGGTCATAAAGGTTAACGTGTTAGAAAAACATCACTGTAA
This sequence comes from Bradypus variegatus, assembly GCA_004027775.1. NCBI lineage: Eukaryota > Metazoa > Chordata > Mammalia > Pilosa > Bradypodidae > Bradypus > Bradypus variegatus. The sequence goes on from PVKY010007651.1 coordinate 7,594, forward strand.
TCTTATTCATTGCCATTGTCATCATCATGAAGAACATAGAGGGGATCATTTTCCTAGTTCCTAGTTCCCTGTGTGCATGGCTTAGTTTGAGCTGAATTCAAGGATTAGCTTTTTTTTTCCACACTCACAGTAACAAACTGTACAGTCTCCTGCAACAGGCTATTTACTAAGGTCCCACAGCAACGCTCCTCGCCCAGTTTTGATGGCAGCAGGCACTTTCTCTTCTCCGCCCAACTCTCTCGCCAGGGGAAGCCACGGGCAGATGTGGTGTTTTCTCTTAGAGGACCAGAGTAAGACTGCTGTGGAGTCAGAGATTTCCTTTCTGAAACAAGAAAAGGACTCAAGGGGTTGTCAAGTAGCATTTTTATATAGACACAGTTCTGGAGCCATGTCAGAGAGAGTGGAGCACAATTGCATGGTTGAATGAAGGAACCAGGTAGTTGCCCTCACCTCTGCTGGGAAACAGGTCTGAGCTCCCATGGTGCACGCACTTTGGGTGCGAGGCACACCTGCCCCTCACCTGCCCTCCCTGTCTCTCTCATCTCTCCACATGTTGAGGATGGCACATGGTGCATTGTCCCCAATCAGTTCCGTGCAGTCCTTGTGGAGGAAAGTTGCTTCTGTGGTGGCAGCATTCTGTTCTGGAAGCAACAGAGCCAGGCATTTCACAAGCTTTGTTCCCCCATCCCCTAAGCCTACGAATTTGGACCCCTCGTGTGAGGAAGAGCTTCCGTGGCACAACCCAGGACCTGGCAGTCTTGCGACTCTTGTGTTGGGACCTTTTGTTTCCAAGGACAATGACGTCCTCAAAGTGAGAACAGCAGCAAAATATCAGGGTGAGGAAAAGCCGAGTTAGAGGCAGAGGAGTGGATACAGCAAGTTCAGTGATTTGGGCATCAGAGGAAGGTTCAAGTGACTCGGTTTCTCAAATCCCTGGAGAGATGAACTGTGTGCTGTCAGCGTGTGAGTTGAGCTGCATCCCACACAGAGTCCCCTCGGGGGCTTAGGGAAAAGGCTGGGCATAAAGGACCCATGCAAGCTGTCCTTTAGAAGAACGACATCCTTTGTGGACCACACAGGTCATGATCTCATTCACGCTTCAGAAGGTGAGAAAGGAATTCCCCAGCCCTCCCATGCAGCCAGAGTGCTCTGGAGGAAGGGAAGAAGCCGAATGCCCACCACTGACTCTTCCCACACAGCTCGGGGAATGTTCCTTTTACGTACATCATTTTACTTAAACCTCACAAAAACTTCTAGGTGCTGTTTGATATTCTTACTCTCTTAAATGTGGGAAGTCAAGCTCAGAGGTGTATTAGTTAACAATAGCTACTGTAACAAACCACCAAATGTAGAAAGATTTAAGAATGACACAGGCTTACTTCTCATTTACCTAAATCCCATATGGGTTTTCCTTCTGAAGGAGCACCTCACCTCCAAGTGACAACCCAGGGGTTCGACTTCCCCATCTGGTGACTTTTCTTTCTCTCTTCTTTGAATGTGCTTCAGTTCTTACTGTAGGATGGATTTAAAATTTGGTGTGATTGGTATTTTAGAATGGGAATTAACCATAACAATAAATACTCCAAACTCCTTATTTTTTGAGAAACTGAGGCTCAAAGAGACAGGGAGATTGACCAAGGTCTCAAAATTAGGTAATACAAAACCTAGGTGTTGTGTTCAGTGCTACAAATGCCGGTGAAAAATTGCTAGTTGGGCTGGAATATAAATAGGACTTTGCACCATCAATAAATTTTAGAAATAAACACAAATTCATCTAAGCTTAAATTTGTAGCTGTGAAACATGGGGTTTCAAAGCCCTTCTACAAACTCTGGGTATAAATATTTTGACAAGAAAAATGTAAGTGGCAATGCCTTATGGAGGGAGAGAATGCTAGGCTTTCATTTTTTTTCCACTTAAATTTTCGCTGTTGTCACAAAATATTTGTTTCTCTCTATTGGTTAACAAAAAAGTGTTTCCAACTGCTTGCAAGTGAGGTCTGGTGACGAGCTATCCCAAGGGCAAGTTTGGTTCTCTCTTGTTTTGGGTACTCCATGTTTTCCCAATGAGCATGTAGTATGCAGCAGGGCTGGGAAGGGAGGAAACAAATGTCCCCAGTTCTCTGCTGAGGCCCTCTGCTTGTAAGACTAGGAGGGGAGGACTAGCTATAGGAGAAGAGCACACAGTAGAAAGAGAGGAAAGGATGGGAAAAGACGAGCCCTCTAGTGAGGGGATGGAGAAGCCACAGGCAGAAAGAAGCCAGTTCTCTCCTTGGGAGATTAAAATCTAGCCTCAGTGTCTCCACCAGAAAGCCTGCTTTTCTCATAAATCCATATGCATGTGAAGTAGGATGGAATAAACTGCTAAGGGCCAAGAGGCTGGCATTAACATAGATCAGATAGTCATCTCCAAGCTCATGTCTATTTTTTGTCCACACTCCCCAAAACCACTTCCTACCACCTAATAAAAAGTAAAAGAAAGAACCACAAAACCCTGACCATGACGATAGTGTGTGGTAGGTAACAGAGCCTGCGATGGCTCACCCCCTGACAGTTCTGGGGTGAAGTCACTGCTCCTCTCTCTTGGCTTCCAGGGAGTGCAGGGCAGCCTCAGGGAAATGCTGGGGAGGGGTCAGGAGACCCAGACCACCACATGGACTTTATGCTTGTTTCTTCTGTACCTATAACTGGGCTTGCACTCTGCCTTTTTCAGTGAGAGAAATAGTTGGTGAGATAAAAGGTCGCTGATTTCAAACACTAAGTCTTGTCCTGCTTGGTGCTTACGGTTTGGTTGCTACATCTATAAAAGTGTAAAACTTTTCAAAAACCCCTGCTGAAATCTTTCGGAAAAAGTCCGATCTTTCACCACTGCCACCACCCTCCCACCCCCGTGTTTTCCCTTAGGTTAGACAACAAATGGAAAGAAATTGGTTTGTCCTGGAACCCATCGTAACAGAAGTGCTTTTGAGTTTTCAATTATTTGACTCTTAGCAACTGTGTCTTGCCAAGTTGAAAGGGTTTGAAATGAAGCGTATTGATTTAACATAAATTAATTTCCTGAGTATTGAGTGATTTTAGTGGTAGATTTCTGATACTCTCCAACAGTAACAAACAAACCAGGGAAGGATTTTGAGCTATCTCAAATACAACCGAATTTTAAGCGATGCTGTGCTGAAACATCTGAGTGATTTCACTATAATGTTCTCATCAGTTTCCTGGTAGATGGAACTGCTTTGCCAGCAATGAAGTCGGAATGAAAAGTAGTATAGAGAGGATAAGATAAAAGGTAACTTTCTTCTCAAGTGCAAAAGTTTGGTGGCCAACTACCTTGTTTTACTTTTTAATATTCTGTTTAATTTTCCTATTTTATTTGGTTTGTATTGTGGCTTTCCTTGGACTTGTTACGGTACATGTGCAGTACTCTTGGCTTCTTTGGAGAATAAAAGGGTAAACCCTCAGTTTCTAGAGACAGGAAACAAGAGTCCCAGGGCCAAGGGCTGGAATGCCACTTGATCACCATGTAAACATTCTGGCCATCAGGCCCCAGGACGGCGTGATCCTTCTAACTCTCCCGTCCCCCCCCCCCCCATGCTGGACGAGCTTCAGAGGAATCTCCTTTTAGCTGAGTGAATGAATTCTTGGAAGCCTGACACTGAGCTAAAACCGGGACGTTCTGGAGGAGAGTTTGGACGCACTCAGCACAGGCCCTCTTTTAGGAGGCAGAAACCCATCTGCGTCTAGAAAAAGCTCTGCCGACCACAGGGTCCCTCTGAAGTTTTCTACTTTGTCATATTCTGCATCTTATATCAGACTTGGCATCAGCTAAACTTCCTTTCACAACAGATGATCTTCTGACTGCTATTCTGGCTGCTATACTTTTTTTAAAAAATTGTGGTAAAATATATATAGCATTTCCCATTTTAAACAGACAATTCAGTGGTTTTGATCACATTCACAGTGTTGTGGTACTATCACCATCACCCATTACCAACTTTCCCTTCACACTCAGTATTTTATGGATGACTTTTCCGTAATCATACAGCTTCTCTAATAAAAATTTAAACAAACAAACAAAATGTTCCCATCACCCCAAATAGAAGCCCTGTACCCCTTATGCATTAACTCCCCATTCTCCCTCCCCCTGCCCCTGGTAGCAGTTATTCTACTTCCTGTCTCTATGAATTTCCATATTCTAGTTATTTCACATATGAGAAATCATACACTATCTGTCCTTTTGTGTCTGGCTTTTCTCACTGAACAGGATGTCTGTCAGGTTCACCCATGTTGTAGCATATAACAGAATTTCATTCCTTTTATGCTGTTTTTAAAAGTTATATATTTTCTCAAATACTGGAAGCAAGTAGCTAAAGAGTTAAAAATGTAAAGGGCAACCAAACCATATTTGTTATAAGTAAGAACTTTTAAAATTAGCATAAAATGTTCTGGTTGCTTGCAGTTTTCCTTCCATCTCCTGCTCCTTCTCTCTTTGTCTTATTAAAAAAGACACCCATGATGACTTCCTGGGTATGTTTCTAACAGAAAATAAAAATTTTAAAGAGATCCTTTTGCCCTATGGTGCATTACTTTTTGAACCTCTGGAATTTCACAAGAGGTGTCAAATTTAGCTGACCCCTAACTTTTCACTTGAACAGGAAGAGAAGCCTAGAGGGGAAAAGGCATGCTGTGTGCTGAGGATATATGAGCCATGAAAAGAACTACAATAGAATATTTTAAATGATCCCATTAAAGCCCCTATGGCTCTTCAGAGTTATGTTTTTACCGCTCATGAGTGGGGAATAGAATTTTGTTTATTTTCTGTGGCTTGCTCATTTAATGAAAAAAAAAATCTTCAAAATGAGTTTTTGATTTACTAACTTAATGCTTTAACCAATATTACATTTTCCTCTTGTTCATTTCCTATAAGCTGCCATTCATTTATTCATTCATCCATTCATTCATTTATTCATATAGTACTAAATGTCTATGGGGAAGAACAAGGTAAATAAGACACAGATCCTACCCGCAAGGAATTTATTCTTAGTTTTGTTACTTTAAAATTCAGATCATAGATTATGTCTTTGACCTTTTAATTCCAATGATATGCTACAGATGTTATTTATACCCTGTGCCTTGGGTGCCTTGGATAGATTGGTATTTGACGGCAAATCAAGCTCTCTTTGCAGAGCCCTTGTCTATGATTTTGTCTTGTAAATATCTTATTTGGGCTTAGATTTTGTTCAGAAAGACCCTTGTTGTTCCTTGCCCTGGGCCTGAACTTCTTGGTAATGCTCGAGACTTAGAGGCATGACTGCTTCTCCTCCAACAGCTCACCTTGCAGTTTGAGACTGAAACCTAAAATAAACTTCATCGTGGAGAGACACAAGTGAGCAGGCAGTTCAGTAACCAAGGTCCACACCAGGTGCAGTGGACGTGTAACCCACGGCACTCTGGGAGATGGAATAGGGACAACCTGGGGCATCCGGTTGTCTGGGAAAGGTCAATGGAGACCCTGGAGGGAGGTGGGCATGTTGGGGGATCCAGGGAACCAGTGGGGCAGAGAGTGCTGGGTGGGGCCATGAGCTCAGGAGTGGAGGACTGAGTTAGGGAGCAGGGAGAGCAGGGGAGACCCAGCTGCCCTATTCTCTTGCTGTGCTGATTCTTGCTCAGCTGGTCTCCAGCGCTGGCTGTGGCTCTCCACACAAGGCCATGTGGCTGAGCCTAAAGAATCCAACCATCACAAGAGAGCCACTCCCCTGGAAGCTTTAGGGGATCTCCCCAGAACCCAGGGGGTCTAAGAGAAGGCCCTGTGTGCTGGGAGGGAAGATGAGGGCTGTGCTTGTTTTGTTTCCAGGAGAATCCCTTCATGGATCTGCATGGAGACTAAGAAAGTCCCAGGTACACCGTGCATCTTGGCTAGGCACTGGTGTGACAGAGCTAGGGGGTGGTTTGGGTGTCACTGCCCTGGGGTGCAGTGCAGAAACCCAGGCAGGCTAGGGGCGGGGTGTGCCCACAGCCACACAGCTGGGAGGCATGTAGCTCGGGCCTTCAGACACACGATCCTTGGTGCTGCATTGGCCAGATTTTGCTGGAAACTGGCTTTTTGAAGATAGGAACGTGCGAGTGATGAGGCAGTCCTCCCCTGGCTTCTGATATTCCACCTCTAGAGTTATCTCCCTCCTATCTGTAGTTGTTAAAAGGCAAAACTCCCTGCACATTTTATCGTTCATGTGCCAGACAGGATGTCAGAGGCTTTGGTGAGAGGTGACTTGTCAGGGTGACCGAGGGTGGGGAAGCTGCCAGAGGGGCTGGGCACTTGGCACCAAGAATCCTTTAATCCACCAGGTTTCTGTCTGTGGCATGGGTGAACTTTCCCTGAAATCACCATCTGATATTCTCCGGAATGTTGGTTGTTAAAATGGTAGCAGCAGTGGCTGAGGACAGTCATTTATGACCTACTCCTCAGTTTGTGATTATTTTGGATTACTTTCTCCCTCAGTTTTCATGCACTCGCCGAATAGTGTCCCACGCATAATGGGAATCAGCTGCAAATTTAAGGGCAGCCAGGGAAGAGCCAAGTTCCCTGCAGAAGTGGGCGGGCTGTGAGATCCCGTCACGGCTGCCCTGGACCTTCCCAAGGCTCGGGTGAGGTTCAGGGGTACAGAGGCGGTGCAGGGGAAAGGGGCAGTTCCTGTGGCCCACGGGGGTCTCCCAGTCGCCAAAGAGGGGCCCCCTCGGGCTGCCGGGGCTCCGAAGGCCAAGCAGCACCACTAACTAGGATGCAATTATGGACGTGATCTTTTTCCAACCGAATTCAGAAGTCCCATTATGAGTCTTCAGAGTTGGACCAAGTGAGTCCAAATACCATTTTGTTTGCCTGACCTAGTTAAATGGCTTCGTTTTTTTAAACATGCAACTGAATTTGTAGCTTTCTTCACCCTAAAATTACTGAGCACTGGAGCTGGGAGACTCGAGCTGGCTGGTCGCTAACTGCTTCACCTTACGTAGGAGGCAGAGGGGCCCGGAGCCTCCCCGAGCACAGGCTTAGAGGCCGAGGGCCCTGGGCTCTGATTCTCAGGTCCTGACTGTGGAGGACACGTCTCCAGCATCA
>PVKY010007652.1:0-14717 GCA_004027775.1 Bradypus variegatus
TGTTAAGCCAGAGACACTTAATGAGGACCTACTCTACAAGCAGCAAGTCCCTCCCTTGTGGTGCCAGGGAGGGGGACACACCCAGTCCACTTCACACCACCCGCTCCTCGCTGTGGCTGGAGAAGCTCACTGATGGCCAGACTCTACACCGGACCCCTGCCCCCAACATGCCTTCCAGGAATCACACCCACCCTGAACCCCAGCCGGCGCCTCCCCATGTTCTCCATTAGCCAGAGAGGAACACGGACGTGGAGGAGGAGCAGGGTAAATCCCATCCCCGCAAGGAAAATGCAGGTCCAAGGAGGCACTCAACAAATGTGTGTTCTCTTCCTCTGACACAGGTGATGGACTAGGGCAGCTGGGTGGGGGTGATACTTTCATCTTCCAAGAGAACGTGCTCCGTGACTCCAGGATTTCCCTGCCCTTTCTGTCTCCCACAGGCTTCCAGTCCAATGCACAATCCCTCAGGGGACTTCCTTGACACTTCACAGGATCCGGCCAGGGTTATACCACCTGGGCAGCACTCTTTAATTAGTATGTACTGAGGGTGCCTATCAGGTGCCTGGCAAGCACTGTGTATTGCATGTGGTTAAAATACCTATTCCTCTTCCCCTCTAAGAATGTAAATTCCTGGACAAGTTAGGGACATTGACATGCCAAGTAAAAGAACAACACATTCTAACAACATCAAGAGTGGGCTGGGAGTTGTGGGGAGACCAAGAAGCAGAACATGGGGTCAGGAGAAAGGAGCTTGAGTCCTGGGGTCACACATTCACTACGCAAACTCCAGCAGGTGCCGTTGCCACTGTCACCCAACCTGTCTCCTGGTGCGGCAGATGTTGGGGAAATGAAAGGAGATCATGTAGGTGACGCTCCTTGAAAAGTTAAAATATTGCACAAATGCCACATGTCTGCTCTCAAATAAAATCTCTGATGCCTTTCTTGGTAGGCACAGGAATTGAATCAGGTTTAGAAGAATGGAACCTTGGGAGGTCAAAATCTGATAAAGACCAGTTGTGGCATGAGTTTAGGTTCTGAGGCTCTGATCCAAACTACAGATAAGCCCTTTTACTCTTGGATGAATACCAGATATGCTCATCTTCAGTTATATGTACGTATGTGTGTTATACACACACACACACACACACACACACACACATATAGACTATTAGGAAGGAGGGAAGACAGGGGAACCCCTCTGAGGGGTCCCTTTACAATAACTTGATGCTGCATGTCTGTAAATGCAGTAAACTCTTGTACAGCTACAATATAAATAAATCTGATAATACACAGGAGGTGCCCAAACTTCAGAATTTTAATTTCATATATCCCTGGTGGACACGTAAGTTGATGTGATCTTTCTGGACAGCCATAGACTATTTGAATCACGAACTTTAAAAACTTTCTCTAGTTTCTGACCTTCTAGGAATGTATTCAAAGAAAACCATCAGAGAAGAAGGCAAGGATGTTTGTACGAGGATTTGATTTGTCTCATTTTAGAAAAACTGGAAACAACCCAAGTGCAAAATAATAGTGGAATGAGCAAATAGTTTACATAGTATCTGTGTTAGGAAACACCACACAACCATTAAAAAGCCTGCTTTTGAAGAATGTATAATGACATGACAATATATTCATGATAAGCAGGATTCAAAACTATCTATCCAAAGTGATTTCAGTTTTGGACATATGCATACCAGTATATTTGCAAGGAAAAAAGATCACAAAGACACCAACCAGTGGTTATCTTTGGGTGGTAGGGATTATAGAGGTATGTTTTTATGTTCTTCCTCATATGTTTCCTAATGTCCTATGATGAACATGAATTAATTACTTTTGTATAGGAAAAATGATAAATCAACTTAAAAAAGATTGTAGAGCTTCCAGAGTGTCTCCTGATCCCAGCTTGATCTGGGTATGTTCAGGAAGCAGTTAGCATCGAGGCAATATTCCACAGCGTATGCTTCTGAGGAGCTTTCCTGGCGATGGCTCGGATCTGTCTGCAAAGAACCCAGGGCACAGTGTGGACACTGTGATAAATGTTTGCGATTAGGTGACTATGGCCTAAAATACATTATCCTGCTTTGGGACATCTGCAGCAGCTTTGTTGAAACTTTAGGCAGTTGTCTAAAGATTTTATGTCAGAAGTACTAAAGAAACAGAAGGTCTGATGTGTATTTCACACTTGAAGAGGATGTGGTTGATAAGTATGATTCATATGGGTTTAGCTAAAATATCCAAAACATACTTTTCATTACATATTATACAGAGGCATTAGACATTGACCAATTGAAACTATAAAATATAATTGAAGATAAGATCCCATTTTCAATGACAACCAAAAAGATCAAATACTTAGGAAAATCATTCAAAAAACCTGTCCAAACTCTAAATAACACCTGAATAATTGAAAAGACAGATGCCAATCCTCCTCAAATAAATGTATTATTTAACTTGATCCCAATAAAAATGCCAATAGGATTTAAGCAAGGGCTGGGGTGGGGGGACTGGATAGGTTTATAGGCTAAGCCTAAAGTTTAAGTGAAAGGTAAATGCTAGGAAAACTTTGAAAAAGAAGAATGAAGGACAGGGACTAGGTCTATCAAATATTAAAAAGACACTATAAAGCTTTAGTAACTAAAATTGTTTCTTACTGACACATTCGTTAGTAGAGAGATTCATGGAACAGAACTAAGAGGAAAGAAGTCAGTCTAAATAAGTATTTCTTTTTCCAAAGAACCACCTTCCAACCTTGATAATTTTCTATTATATGCTTATTTTTTATTTTGTTAATTTCTGCTCTTTTCTTTATGAATTCCTTCCTTCCTTTTTGGGTATCATGTGCTAACATCTTTTTTTCTAACTCATGAGATACATACCTTCTAGCCTTTCTTTTTTTATAGTATATGAATGGCTATACATTTCTCTTCAAGTATAGCTTTAGCTGCAGCCCACCAGTTTGTTTTTTCCTGAGAGATAGTGGGGAAAAAAAAAGCAACCGCTTTTGTTTATTCCTAAATACTTTTCTAAAAATTATAGTACTAACTATATAGTCCACAGTTTTACATTAGGGTTCACCCTTTGTGTTCTACAGGTCCATGATTTTCTACAGTTCGGATATCTTGTATTTTTGTTATCATTAAGCTCAAAATATTTTCTGCTTTCCATTTGATCCAGAGGTTATTCACAAAACTATTGCTTAGTTTCCAAATATTTGGAGATTTTCTAGCTATATTTTGCAACTTTAATGTGAAGATGGCCAGTGAACTTATCAAATGATTTCAAATATATATTTAGTATTTAGGTTTATATGAAAGAAGTTATTTCAAATTAGTTGGAAGAAAATGGATATTCAATAAAAGCCACTGGGACAACTTGATGGGCAAGTGGACCAAAAAGAGTATTGGTTATCTTCTTCATTCCATATAAGAAAGTAAATTTCAGACAGATCAACCATTTAAGTATAAAAAATAAAGCCATAAAAATAGAAGAACACAAGGAAAATTTCTTTTAGAATTTCAGAGTAGGGGAAAATTTTTCTAAACCTAGAAGACTTGAAAGATTGATAAATTTAGACTGCACAAAACACAAAAAATGCTGCCTGGCCTAAACCACCATGAACTGGCTCTTACAAGTTGAATGAGAGGGCAAGAGTGCAGAGATTCTGCACTGTGAGGGTTTAGGACTGGGGGGCAGTGGAGGAGGGTGGGTCGCAGGGAGCTTCAGGGTCCATATCCGGGTCTCAAATGTTCAGTAGGACTTAAACAGATAGGAAGTGGAGCAAAGCGTGCAAATCCTGGGAAGTGGAGAGAGAGGCAAGCATCTTACCATGTTAGAAAAGCATCTGGATTATCATAGCTTTGCCCTAGACTTGCCAGGAGATCTGGAGCCTATAACTCAGTCTTATTCGACAGCTATCTCATTTAACGGAAGTCCCAGGACCCTTACCAGATGTGTGAGGAGTCAGCATTGGGTTTTTGGTGATCCGCACTGAGCACGTTGTGGTAGCCAGGAGACTGGGTTCCATCCAGATCTAGATGTCACCGCTCAACTAGCCCTGTAACCTTGGACACATTACTAGTCCTCACTGGGTATCACTTTCCTCAGCTATCAGAAAAGGAGCATTATGAGAGGCACAAACTCTGGGGCCATGTTACCTGGATTCCAATCCTGGCTCTGCCCCTTACTAGCAATGGAGCCCTCAATGTCTCAGTATTCACGTCTGTTAAATGGGGTTAACAAAGGTACCTTATTCTTATTAATGAAATTCGTCTGTTTTGGAAAAGGCCAAATCTTATTCCAGGAGGTAGATGACTTCATTTAATGTTAAAGATGAAATTCTAGAGCCTGAAACAAGAGATCCTGGAAGGTCTCTTTCCTCAGGAATTATGGTCTCAGAGATGAGAAGGACATTAGCATTGATGGATAAAAGAGGTCGTTCAGCCTGCTTGAAGCTTTTCCGGGACTGTGAATTCCCTGCTTTCAAGGAAGCCTGTTCTTCCTTTGCCAGGCTTTGTAGTTAGAAGCTGAAATTTGCCTGCTTATAAATCCCACCCTTGATCCGACTTCTGACTGCACCAGCCACATAACAGATATAACCCACCTCTACCTGTCTGTACTTCTTGAAGACTTTTACCACAGCCTATTTCACTTTTTTCTGCTGTGGACTAAACCTGCCCTGTCCCGTGAGGTGAGAGTCCCAGGACAGGATTGCCAGGTGCCTGGTCATCTTGGTCAACCCCCTATGGGGAACCTCAACCGGTCAACATTCCTCTTGAAACCTGGTATCCAAATCACAGTGTTTGGGGTCTGGCATGTCCCAGGCACAAGTGGGAAGGACACCAGGGAGAAAGGAAGGGAGGGGAAAGGAGTTTGATTAACACCTTAGTATACTAGCACTATCATCTCCCTTTATCTATTACATTGTAGTTATTAATACAGCCTTGGATTATATTAGCTCTTTCAAGAGGAACCTACAGAGCCTGTTGGCTTGGGGGTGCAGGCATGCCTCCCCAAGCCCCTTCCTTCCCTGGGGGGACAAGTCTGCAGGACCCACTGCCTGATGTCCACACCCTCTGGGAGCTACCAAAGAAGGGAGCACCAGAGAAAGCAAACACTCTAATCGGGGGTGGGGTGGGGGGGAAGCTTGCCAGCGACAGATTCAAAAGGTCCTGCCTCTCATGATAGAGGGAGGCTTATTGGGGTGTTCATTAGTGCTGCTTAACAAATATTTCTGGTCATGTGTCCAGGCAAAAGGTAGAAATGCATTCTCCCACTCCCTTGAAGTTAGGCGTAGTAACGTGACTTACTTTAACCAATGAACTGTAAGGGCAAGAGCCCCTCACAAATCACCCTTTCCCCTTTTCCTGCCTTTGGCAATCCTACAGCCACAGAGGAGCCTCCCACAGTGGCCAGGACTCAGAGCACAAACCCTAGTCACCCCGCGATGGACATGGAGTGGGAGTGAGAAATAAACCTTGTTGCTTTACCATTGAATAAAACGGGGGGCATCGATTTCTGCCTGCCAATCCGATCTAATTGCAGACATCTCGGGAAGTTACTGCAACGTGACCCTCTGTCTCACAGAAAACCTGCGCAGATGGAGCCAGAGGGGCCCCGAGATAGAGGCCCAGCTCCTGCCTTTCTGGATGATCCTGGGAAAGTCACTTGGCCACCCCAAGGTTCATTTTCTTATCTCTAAAAAGAGGATTTGGCTAGATGATCTCTGGCTAAGCTTCTTTAAACCTCTCAAGTCACATAAAAAGACAATCTTTATGCAAGATGTTATCATTGGGGGAAACTTGGTGAAGGGTACACAGGAATTCTGTATCTTTTCTTATGACAGCATGTGAATCTACAATGACCTAAAAAACACAAGTTCTCAAAGCTGAGCCCAGTTCTCAAAGCACTGATTGTGAGTTTGGTGGCATAAATCTTCAGGAGAAAGAAACCCTCCCAAAATCTTATGGGGTTTCCTAGGTGCAGGGCAATTTGCCTGTGTCCCCCAATCTTTCCCGCTCAGCAGGACTCCAGTCCATCCGTCCCCTAGCCCACCCTGGCCGGACAAAGCCGAGCTGGAGGTTGTGGTAGAAAAGTCCCTAGAGATCCAGCAACGGGGACTCTCCTTCCCACCACCGGTGGGAAAGGAACATGGCACGGCCTCTTTGGAAGACGGTTTTTCAGTTTCTTACGAAGGTCAACATAGGCTTACCATATGATCCAGCAATCACACCACAGGGTATTTACCCAAATGAATTGAAAACAGATGTCCACACTAAAACTTGCACGCAAATGTTAATTGCTGCTTTACTTCTAATTGCCAAAAATTGAAAGCAACCAAGATATTCTTTAATAGGTGAATGGATAAACATACCGTGGTACATCCGCAACATGAAATATTATTCAGTGATAAAAAGAAATGATCTATCAAGCCGTGGAGAAATCTGGAAGAATCTTAAATGAATGTTGCTAAGTGAAAGAAGTCAGTCTGAAAGGCTACATATGTGAGATTCCAACTAGATGACATTCCAGAAAAGGTAAAACTATGGAGACAGTCAAAAGATCACTGGTTGCCAGGGGTTCAGGGATGAACAGATGGACCAGGTGGAGCGCAGGGCGTTTTCAGGGCAGTGAAACTGTTCTATATGAAAATATAACGGTGGAGACATAACCTTTGAACATTACAGAGTGGTATAACACAAAGCAGGAACCCCAATGCAAAGTATGGACTTGTGTTAATAATAAGGTATCAGTATTGATTCAACAATTGTAACAAACATACCACACATACACAAGATGTTAGTAAACAGAGGAAACTGTGGGGGAGGGGAGAGGCAAGAGGGAGTAAATGGGAACTTTGTACTTTCTGTGCAATTTTTCTGTAAACCTAAAACCACCCTAAAAAAATAAAAAAGTAAGTCACTGGAGACCTAATCAATACACAAATAATGACAAACCAAGGGTTCCCAATCTCCTGGTTAACTTAGCCACAAAAAATAAATATTTAAAAATATAAAAATACAAAAATGGAATGTCAGAATGCGTTTGTTTGCCAGGTGAAAACTTTTAGACAGTTCTGTTTTTTCGAATGCTGGAATGGCATGAAAGAAAATATGAAACAAATAAATAAGTAAACTTTTTTTAAGGAAGCATAACTCATGGTCCTCGTGGTGGCTGGTTGGGTCCAGACCAGCAGAGGACACTACTGAGGCAAGAAGCTTCAGGGAGCCCAGGAGCCCACCCCTCTGGGCCTCAGTGTGCGCTTCGCTAGACCACGTGTCCCCTGAATGGCCCCTTGAGGTCAGGGTGGCCCCAGAGCCACAGGCGGAATCCGACCTTCCTTTGTTAATCTGTTACAGACACCAGACTGAAACCTGTCACAGCCACCAGGACTTCCCCATGCCCTTATTTTCCAGGCACAAAAACCCCCAGGGATCTAAGCTCACAATGGAATCTGAGGAATCTGGCAAACCAAGACCACTGTCACTTAATGACAGAGTGACATTCTTAGCTGATCTACAGACACTGATTATCCCTGACCACAGCAATCAGGATCGTCTTTAACAGAGGGTAAACTGAGGCAAGGGTGAAGGCAGTTTGGTCTCCCATCACACAGGCTGGTGCTGCCCTGCCTTGCAATTCCCTCCCAGAGCTGTGCCTGTGCCCAGTCCCATAGGCTGGGAAAGGGGTTTGTACTGCTCCCGCCAAGTGTCCAGTGGGAAAACCCTAGGGAATTAGGGCTCTGAGGGGCCTGCTCCACCAGCTATGTGCCCTTGGGCAAGCCATTGGACCCTTTTAGATTTCATCTCTCAGAGGAGGCAAGAAGAGTCTCTCCCAGATCTAAAATATAATGCTTGAAACAAATTTATTTTATATGATTTATAAACATTTTACTGATGATAACTTACAGAAAAGTGCCCAGATTATAAGTATACAGTTTGATGAACTTTCACAAATGAAACATGCCTATACAACCAGCTCCCAGATGAGAAAATCAGAGCTTCACCAGTACCTGGAGGCCCTGCCCTCCTGCCCTCCCTGTCACCCCTCACCAAGGGTACCCACTATTCTGTGTCCTAACACCAGCAATTACGTTTGCCTGGTTTTGAGCTTTTATAAACAGGATAGACCACATTTTCAAATGCACTTTCTTCTTAAGCAACTAAAAATTGAAGTTTACAGGTAGAGGAATTTCAGGAAGGAGTTGTTTTTGGTTTGGCCAACTGAAAGCTGCTTTAAAATCACTTTATGTGGACCATGAAGTGAAAAACCAAATTATTTCACTCTGCCAGATCAACTCACCAACTCAGTCCCAGCAGTTTCTCTCCCAGACATCCCTTGGGCTGCACTGCTGGTCCTTTCCAGTTCTCCCTGAACAGCAAAATACTGTGATTCTAAGCCCCAAGCAAGACTGTTTTTCAAATAGACTTTTTATTTTAGAATAGTTTTAGATTTATAGAGAAGTTGTACAGATAGTATAGAGTTCTGTATACCTGCAACTTAATTTCCCTTATTGTTAACATCCTAAGTTACTCTGACACATTGTTACAACTTACAACTAACGTTGGTGTATTACTATTAACCAAAATCCACATTTTATTCCGATTCCACTAGTTTTTCACTACAGTTCTTTTTCAGTCCCAGGAGCCATCCAGGACACCACATTGCACTTAGTACTTATGTCCCCTTAGGCTTCTTTAGCTTGCGACAGTTTCTCAGACTTTGCTTTTGATGACCTTGACAATTTGGAGGACTACTGGTTGGGTATGTTTTGTAGAATGTTCCTTCCCTGGGATAGTCTGATGTTTTTCTCACGATTAGACTGGAGTTGTAGGTTTTGGAGAAGACCACAGAGGTAAAGTGCCCTTCTCCATGCATGGTATCCAGGGCACAACACTTTCAACATGACTTACCATGATGATCCTGACCTCGATTTTACTGAGCTGAGGTAGTGCTTGCCAGGTTTCTCCACTGTAAACCTACTCCCTGCCCCCTTTCCCAAACTCTACCCTTTGGAAACAAGTCCTTACTGCAGCCCACACTCAAAGGGACAGGAAATTAGGTTCCACTTCCTTGAAGAGAAGAGTAGCTACATAAATGATTTGGAATTCTTCTTTAAGGGAGATTTGTCTCTTCTCCCCATTTTTAATGTATCCAATATTTATTTGTTTCAGTATGGATTCATTCATGGATATTTATTTCATAGTTTGCATTAAAATCCAACCTATATTATTTCTTCGGTGCTTCAGTTGTTCCAGCTTTGGCCTTTGGAAGCACTTTGGGGTTAGTCCCCTGTGTCCCGCTGACATGCAGGCATCCTTTTGTTCTTTGAGTACTTCCTTATTTTCTGGCACCACAAGATGAGCCAGGCTCAGCTGGAGTATTTCCTGCCCCACTCCTAGAATCCAGTCGTTTCTCCAAAGGGCAGACTGGCTGGTTTTGACCTATCTTTTTCCCATCAGATGCAAGCAGTCTTCCTTGTGGGAGATAACCTAGCCTTCTGATCTGGTGTGAGCCAGTCATTTGCAAAATACTTAAAATCTAGTTTGGTGCTTTGTGATGGTTTCACCCAATTTTGGTTTCTTGCAATGGTTAAAGGAGCTGTGTCTTCACCTTCATGCCTGCATTCCCTTCTCCCAAAGGGTTTTCAGTTTGCTTGAAGCCACTTTCCTCACTCACTTTACCTAGGCTGTGATGTAGACCCACCCCAGTGAGTCAGGCTGCAGAACTGGGAGAATAAATTAGAGGCTCTCTTCCTGCAAGGCCTCTGACCTGTCTGCCTGGAAAACTGCTATATAAAGATAGGTAAGTAGCCGGCTCCACACACACAGACATAGACACACTTACACATACACACAGCCACGTACTGAAAGGGAGAACACCGCAGAGAGATGGCGAGGGGCATTTGCTCTGAGAGTTACTGTTCAAAGGGGAAAAACAGGGAGGCACTTGGGCAATCCAGAAATGCACGTCTGAACTGGCCTGGGGTTTTAGCAAAGGAGGAGTAAGTTCTTCAGAACAGGACCAATTAAAACCTTTTAAAGTAATTGTTCCCCTGCCTTCTTTCAAAGTTGAGCACTAATCGCCTTTTTTATTCTTTCCACCATTCCATCACTTTAAACTAAACCCCTTGCTTCTCTCCACTGCGTCCCACCTATCACGGAAATGCTGATGTACATTTGTTGCTGGGTAGCGGAAGCAGCAGGGGACCCGACACTTGCTTGGCTTAACGCAGAATCACCGGGGGCTTTGTCCCACTCTCACATGCACCCCTGCCCCGCCCCCACCTGGCAGAGCAGAGGGGAGGGGGCAGGGAAAGACGCCAGTCAGGTCCCCAGAGCACATGAGCAGATTATAAAGTTTCCTGTCCCCATTACTCAACCTCTGGGAGCCTGGAGGTAGGGTGGGCAGGGCCTTCCTGGGACAGGGCCATAAAACTTTTATGACTACCCAAATGGAACGCATCAAGTTGACACCACCTGACCACCTTCATTCTTCTTTCCATCAAAAGTTACTCTGGGGCCCTCGGTGTACCCCCACCCCTACCCCACATGTCCCTCTGGGGAAGAAGAGTGCAAAAGTCTGAAGGTTCTAAAGTGATGTGGGAAATAAATTTCTCGGCGGTGTTTCCCCCACGATGAGTGAAAAGGTACTATATAATTAATGCAACTGCAGAGACCTTGAAGGTTACCCTGACCTTGTCTGAGTGATAAATATAACTGGAGTTTGATACACAACACACCATTCAGAAAAGCAAACTGCTTTCCTCTTTTTCATTTTTAATCTCATTTCCACTTGGCCTCCTTATAGTATCAAAGTGCTTTAAGGAGGGAAAAAACCAGGTCTCTTAAATCATCTGCACAGCTGTCCAGTAACTCCTTGAGGGGAGGGGTCTGACTGGCCTGACCCACAGGCTACCCCCGCAGAGGTGCACCGAGCGCCCCAGCTGCTCAGCCAGTTGGTGGCAGGGCTGTGACGGCGACCGAGGCCTCCCGACGCCACTCTGCGCCTAGGCGCTTCCCATAATGGAAGGCTTCACTCCATTAAGTTATTTTAGGGATTCCACAAGCCCACCACCATCTCCCAAAAGTGGAAAATTTATATAAACGAGTCAAAATAAAGCAACAGTTTCTTAATAAGTATGTTTGGAGTTATCCTCTGGACTAAACCGAGCCTGAATCAGGAGAGCAGATGGGGACTTAAGAGGTTCCAGGGTTCTTCTCTATAGAGCAAGATTATTTTTAAAATTTTGAGGACGCGTTCAACTTCACTTTAAGTTCAGCCGTCCACACACCCCCACACCACCCCCTCAGGTTACTCAGGGCGCTGGTTCCGCCTGGCCCTCCCGCCGTGTCACCTCCCGGTGACCCCGGCCCCCCACCCGCGGCCAACTCCCAAGTCCCCTCCCCCAGCTCGGTGGCCAGGAGACCAGGCGACCGGGGAGGGGCTGAGGGATGGGGGCACCGGGATCCCGCCACTGCCCGGGAGGCCGGATAGGAGGCAGGGGAGGACTTGGAGAGGCGAGGAGGGGAAAAAGGGGGAAGGGAAGCCTCCCGGGGTGGAGGGGCGGTGCTCGGAGGAAACGGAGCCGCCAGGGTTGGGGTGGTGGTGGGATTCTCCCGGAGGCCTTCAGGGGAGGGAGGATGGGGTGCAAGGCGGCAATGCTCGCCGTTCCTCTAAAATAGCTGCAAGGAACATCCCGGAACCGGGTTGGGGAAGTAGAGCTTCCACCCCCTTCCCGAGCTGCGGAGGTCCGAGGCCCCAGTCGCCGGTGCCGAGTCAGACGCCGGGTGTGCGCGGTCTGTGACTCAGTCGGGTGGCGGCGGCGACGGCGGCGACGCTAGGTCGGGGAAGCAGGGAGACGGGCTCGGCGCGCGCCCGGGAACCTGGGAGAGCGGGGGGCGGCGCGGGCGCGCGGACTGGGGCCAGTGAGGCAGCCGGGCCGGGAGGGGAGGGGGTGCGCGCGGCCGGAGCCCTAGCAGCAGGGGAAGGGTGGGGGACAGCGGGAGCGCGCGCGCAGCCGAGGCGCCGGGCGGAGGCTAGGGCCCGGCCGTTCGCCGTCTGCCCGGCGCCGCGCTCCGTGTGCCCGCGCCGCCTCCCGGGGCGCCGCGCGGGTGGCGCAGGTAGAAGCTGGGGCGGGGGCACCGGGGGTCACCCCAGGGCACGGGTTCCAACTGCCTACCGGGCAGGGCACGGGCTGGCGGGCGCACCCGGGAGCTGGAGCAGGGCGAAAGAGGTGCTCGCGGGGCGGGGAGGACCGCGGGAGTGGGGGGTGGCTGGGGGCGGGGACCAGGCAGAGACTCTCCTGAGCCACCCCCTCACCCCTTCGCGGGCGTTCGAGCCCCTGCGGCTGCGCTCTCTGCGCAATGTGAGGAAGTGGGGGCGCCCCCGCCAGGCGCCAAGGCGTGGTGGCCCGAGCCAGGCGCGCCCGCGGCGGGGACTCGGGCTGGGCGGGGCGCGGGCCGCACAGCCGCGACGGCGGACCTGTAAACCCTAATGACAGCAATCTTGCCTGTCTGCCCCGCTGACTCATGGGTGACCCAGCTTCCAGTCACCCGGCGGCCTCCCTCCTGCCCTCTGGCCTCAGTTTCCCCGGCTGCGGAACAATAAGGCCACTGTGTCGTTATTCATTCCTCAGAGCCCATTCACACAGGGAGCACCGCCGCCTCCCCGGGGAGGGGACCGAGGCGTCGAGCTTTTAATTACCCCTGGTGGGGTCGGGGGCAGGGAGGATCGAGCTGTGCTGGATAATTGAATACAGGGACTCTTCCCAAATCAGCTTAAGCTCTTTATTTTAAACCGTTCTTCCCACTTCCTCATATTTAAGTTTTACCCCTTCCTCTCTACTTAGATGGGGCTTTTGAAAAGCAATGAACTAGCTCACCACCTCGGTCTGACAATTTATGCTTTTTACAAATATTGCATATTTACTCAATTTACTTGCAACAAACTTAAGCGGCTTCTATGGGCCAGGCTAGGTACATATCTTGTACAGAAGATACAGCAGAGGACTCGGGCCAGTTCCCTGAGGCTCAGCCTGTCAGAGAAGGCACATTGAAACAACCGTTTCACTGGTTTGATCCTTGTGTAGGAATAAAAAGATCAAACTGCTGGTACACACAGCAATGGATGAATCCAATGCATTATGCTGAGCGAAAGAAGCCAGACACAAAAGAATACACACTGCATGACTTCCTTTATATAAAACTCGAGAAAAGACTGATCTAAGCCACAGTCCACCAAAAGCAGATAATCAGTTGTCAGGGGGTGAGGTAGGGAGGCCAGTGAGACGGTGAGACAGGAGGGAGGGGAGGCGGGGACTGTTTGGGTGATGGAAATAGCCCATATCTTGATGAAGGTGCTTACCAGGGGTTTTTACACTTGATAAAAATTCTTTAAACTGTAAACTTCAAACAGGTGCATTTTATTGTATGTCAAACCTACCTCAGTGAAGTGGAGGTAGGCAGCACAGTGCATATATATCCCTTTTAGGCTGAGGTCATCAGGGTCTTGGAAGGGCATCAGAGGCTTGGGCAGTCACATGGCTAGTCAGACTTCTGCATCATTCTTAACATTTTAGGATGGGTTGTGAGAAATAACTTAAAATATTTTACTGATATCACTTTGGGGAGGGAAAGGGATTGAAGGAGATGTGTTAACTTGAGGCTCCACAGGAAAGGCTTTAAGCTGTTATTTATTGAAACCTTACAACAAGGCTCTAATGTCACTTATTATTCAAAAGAGATGAAGTGACTCTCCCAGGGTCACTAAGCTTATCCCGGCAGACATCACTAGAAGGGGCTGTCCACATTTCTCAGTGGACTTATCGGATCTGGTCCCTGGGGAGGGGGCCCTGGGGTTTGGGGTCACCAGCAAGGGTTCTGGAGGTGGAGGGGACCTGTTAGAAAGCCGACCCCTCCTCCTCCTAGCTGTGACCTGGGGCAGTGAACCCCTCTGTGCAATACAGATGACAGCCCTCGGGGCGTTGTGGCGAGATGATGGAGAGGTAGTTCATCCCTGGTTTAAGACTCACCCATAAATGGCAGCGGTTACCACTGTGGCCTGAGGCAAGTCCTCCCCTCCCGGGAGAGGCCTCAGTTTCCTCACCTGTAAAATGGGAGGGGGACTGGATGGGCTCTAAATTCCCATCCACATCCTGACAGCCTAAGGGACTGAGTGATTTCCAGGGAATGGAGGGCAAGCCCTGTGCCTGGAAGGGAGCTGCCCCTGGAGGCCTTTCCCTTCACAGACTGTCAGAATTAAAGGGGTCCTCGCCCTGCCCTCTAAGGAAAGACACCTCTGGCACCGTTCCCCAGGGGGCGGCACAGCTTCTGCTTGAACACGGCCAGCGATGGGGGTCTCCGCTGCTGGGCGGCTGTGGTTTCCAACACATTCTTCCCCCTGGTGTGGACCCCGTCTGTCTTCCCGGCCCCTCCCTCGTAGCCGCAGCCTCTCCTCACCAGGCACTTCCCTTGGCCCCTCTGACACATTTTCCTCCCCATGTTCCCCTCTTCGGTCTGTCCGGACACCCTCCCCCTCACCACCTAACAAATGAGCTCGAGGGAAGGAAGGCCTCTGGTGAGCAGGGACCCACGGCCTGTCCCCGGAACACCGCGGGGCCCACAGCAGCCATTCCCAGGTGTGGTGAGGGCCCAGCCACTGGGGCCCCCTCTGAGGACACCCCGTGTCCAGGAGGAAACTGGAAGTGGGGCCTGCAC
>PVKY010007653.1:0-14719 GCA_004027775.1 Bradypus variegatus
ACACCAAGGTATGTGGTACAAAGGGTAAACTTGACAACACTGGGAGTTGGTCATGTCTTCCTCCTCTTGGGCAAGGTCAGAGTGTTAAGGAAGCAGAGCTCCTGGGCGCCCAAGCCCACCAACCGCAACTACCTACAAAGACATTTTGAAGACGGCTATTGAAAGCAGAGTTTCGCTGATTCTTTGGAGGTACTAGCCCAGAGTTTGCCCCAAGAGGCTGATACAGAGACATTTTGGAGACGCCATTTTGAAATGCAACCTGAGAGCAAGCAGATGCCAGCCACATGCCTTCCCAGCCAACAGAGGCTTTGTGGTCACAAATGGCCTTTCTCCAGTGAAGGTACCCTACTGTTGATGCCTTACCTTGGACACTTTATGACCTTAAGCCTATAACTTTGTAACCAAATAAACCCCCTTTATAAAAGCCAATCCATTTCTGGTATTTTGCAGCATTAGCAAACTGGAAAAATAACTTATACACAGAAAGTTGATAGCTTTCAAATTACAATTTAACAAGTAGCGATAGAACAAATTTCAAAGGATGCTATGGGTTAGAGTTCCACCAATTCTTTCCTTCTAGCTATTCTAATACTCTAGCAACTGAGAAAAAGAAAATTATATAGAGATTCAGTATTCATAATCGTTTGTTAAATACCATCTTGTCTGTTGCTACCCCTTCCTCTAGTTTAATCACTTTCCTGATCTTCAGGGATATCTAGGCAGTGACCACCATAACTTGTTCGTGTTGAAAAGGGGTGTCAACTTTATGAGAAAAGAGGACACATCTGGTTGATGTTCTTGAAGAGGCTATTGCCTGTGTGTTTGAGGACTTAGCTGTCATAGGAATTCCCTGAAAGATTTATGTTTCTGAAGAATAAACTTAGTTAGTGAAACTTCTATAGAGTCTCAGGAATCTGGATATTTTTTAGGGTTTTCAGGACTACTGTTGACTTGAGCTTATCATATTGTGGTCATTTGGCTTATCTAGGTGAAGCTTACATAGAAGTAACCTCCAGGATAGCCTCTCTACTCTATTTGAATTCTCTTAGCCATTGAAACCTTATTTTGTTGCCTTTCTTTTCCCTCTTTTGGTCAAAAAGGTATTCTTAATCCCTCAATGCCAGGGTCAGACTCTTTTCCAGAATCCATGTCCCACATTGCCAGGAAGACTCATTCATCTGGTGGGTCCTGTCCCACATCAGGGGGAGGGTGATGGATTTATTTGCAGAGTTAGGCTTAGAGAGAGAAAGTCCACATTAAAGCAACAAAAAAGGTTCTCTGGAGGTGACTCCTAGGCATAACTATAGGTAGGCTTTAAGCTTCCCCTTTACAAACATAAGTTTCACAAGAAGATGCCTCAAGATCAATGGCTTAACTTATAAAGTATGAGGCTCCTAAGTTCACATAGCAAATGTTATGTCCATGATAATCCATCCATATCTCACATTCCTCATAACTCTCCATTTTAAACAATTCTCATGACCCAACACACCACACAGTTCTTGTCAGCCCTTAATTATTTGTCCCTAGTATTTGTGTGGTAATAGTAAGGTATTCCTATTAATTATAGTTCCTAGTATGCAATAGGTAGATTTTTCCCATATACCATTCTGTTTTCAACTCTCCGTGCTAGTGATATAACTTAGAAGTTATCATGCATGCACCTATCTATATTTATAGTGCTAATCTGTGGGAAACATGCCTTTAAACAAGCCCTTTCCATACTATTGGGCTTCAATAGAGCTATGATACTTATAATCCCATTAACAAACAATCGTCACCCCTATCCATTGCCATACCTTTGAATTCATCATCAGTAACATATCTGGATATGTTAGATTATCATTCCGCTTTACTAGCTTCTGTCTGTCTCTAGGTCCCCAATATTCTACATTATAAGACACTGATTTTACATTGTTCAAAGAGTTCATGGAAGTGGTAACATACAATAACATTCCTTTTGTTTCTGACTTATTTCGCTCAGGATTATATCCTCCAGGTTCATCCATGTTGCCATATGTTTCAGGATCTTGTTCCTTCTTACTGCTGCATAGTATTCCATTGTATGTATAAACCACATTTTGTTTATCCATTCATATGATGAAGGACACATGGATTGTTTCCATCTCTTGGCAATTGTGAACAATGCTGCTATGAACATTGGAGTACAAAATGTCTGTTCGTGTCACTGCTTTCAAGTCTTCTGGGTATATACCAAGAAGTGGAATTGCTGGATCATAGGGTAATTCAATATCTAGTTTTCTAAGAAACTGCCAAACTGTCTTCCACAGTGGCTGTACCATTATACATTCCCACCAGCAATGAATAAGAGTTCCAATTTCTCCACATCCTCTCCAGCATTTATTGTTTCTTGTTTGTTTAATGGCAGCCATTCTTATTGGTGTGAGATGGTATCTCATTGTGGTTTTGATTTGCATCTCCCTACTAGCTAGTGAAGATGAACATTTTTTCATATGTCTTTTAGACATTTGTAGTTCCTCTTCAATACTTTTTATATTATACATTCAATAAAATATAATTTTTCTTTCTTAGTTGCTAGGGCATCAGAATAGCTAGAAGGAAAGAACTGAAATGGTGGAACTGTAACCCATAACAGTCCTTGAAATTTGCTCTATAGCTACTTACTAAATTGTACTTTGAAATTTACCACCTTACTGTATGTATATTATATTTCACAATAAGGAAATAACCAAAACTATGATACTGTAACCCATAACATTCCTTGAAGTTTGCTATATAACTACTTGTTAAATCATACTTTGAAAAATGTCACCTTTCTGCATATATATTATATTTCACAATAAGTAAATAACTGAAATTGTGGGACTGAAACCCATAACATTCTTTGAATTGCTAACTACTCATTAAATCACACTTTGAAAGTTATCACATATATATGCATATATATTTAATATTCCACAATAAAAAAATGAAAAAAAATCAAGCAAGATTGTTATAGATTCAGGACATTAAATTTAAACCCATAGTTTACTACAAAGAAAAACATCTGAAAAAGTCTCAATAGACATCATAGGGACTATGAAAAACTTGGAATATAGACTGTGTGGCTTATATCAATGTTAAATTTCTTGAACTTACTAAGTGTACTTAAGCTGGTTACATAAGTGAATATGCTTGTTCTTCAGAAATATACATGGGAGTATTAAGTGGTAAAGGAGAATGATGTACGCAAGCTACTCTCAAATGTTTAGAAAATAGATGATAAATGGTAGGTAGATAGATGATATCACAAATGTGGCAAATGTTAAAAATTGGTAAATCCAGGTATCTGAGTAGGTGGTATGTTGGAGCTTTCTCTATTATTTTGTATTATTTGCAACTGCCCTGTAAGTTTGAAATATCACAAAATATGAAATTTTATAAAAGCATTGAAAAACAATTTAAATATGTATCCATATCACACAGTGAACGTGTGTGAAATCAGGAAAAATAGAGAATTAATTAATTTTTTATTAAGTAACGAAATCAAGGGAAAGAGAAAATAGCAAAAAAAAAAAGAGTAAGGCAAAAGCAGTAATAAGGTGAGTGTATGAAATATATTCCCTCGATCTTGTGTTTATTTAAATTATATAAAGCATGGAATGTGGTGCCTGGCACATAGTAGGTGCTTGATAAATAGGTCAGAACTTAATGGACCTCCATCCCTCACAGGAATGCAAACTGCCCAATTGATTGAGTAGCTGGTGGCCCAAGGACAAGCTGAAGGGGTCAGACTGGGATGTCCTGGGTCCCAGCCCACCAGGTGCCCAGGGCAGGGGGGGAGAAGGGGAGAATTCCTGGTGAACTTATTCCAGGATTGGATGAGTTAAGAAATAGTCTAATTGGATTTGACAAGCTCTGCCTGAAACCTGCTTTACCAAGGTCTGCAGGGTCTGAGCGTGGAGTACCCCACCTGCACCCCCCCAGCCTCCTAATGGACTTCTGGTGCCTTGAGGACTAAATCCTCTTGGTCACGCTGGTGCCCGTGAGGGGTAGGGGGTGAGCATTCTGTCCCTGGATAGATTGGTGACCTCCCTAGGAATTCTAGACTGTAGTTCCAGTTCCTTTACGGAAGACAAAACAAAATGTAAAAACTCATTTAAAATGAGTCCCAATTCTGTCTGCAGACTGCATGCTGGTGGGCTGCTGTTTGTCCAGCTCTATCTGGCCTGGCATCTGGCACCAGTACCTTTGTCCAAAAACATCAATCAACCAGTAAGGATCCTTTTGGGTGCCTCCTGTGTACTAGACCTTCCCAAGCATCTATCCTGTGCAAGATGACAGAGGAAAAACAGAGGAAGAATAATCCTAGTATCAACCGCTACCATATATCCAGGGCCTCTGCAGGGTGCAGCCATGAACAAAGTGTGGTCTCTGCTCAACATGCTTTGGCTGTTCCCTGACGCTGTTTGGAGGTGAGCTCTGAGGATCCCTAAGGAGCTGGGGGTTAAGGTTGGAGTTGGCAGCAAACCTTTTCACTTGCTTTGCCCTGAACAGCATAAGGTTAGGAGGCTTCCCCTCCAGGGGCAGCCTGGTGCAATGGAAAAGACTCAGCCACAATGTTGGGAAGCCTGGGTTCCCGTCTTGGTTCTGCTGCCAGCCCAGTGAGGGGCTTTGGACAAGCTCCTCCCCCTCCCCGCAAGTCCCTTTCAGAGGTGAGAAAACCACAACCTTTCTCCTCCTTTTTCATCCTAGAGCATCCCAGAAAATCTTGTTCACTGATGTATCCCCAACACCCAGTCCAGTACCATCGTCGCTGATAGAGCCTTCCAGAATGCTCACTGTGTGAATGAAAAAGATGTGATAATATCTAACCTTTCTTTTTTCTCTTTGGAGCTTGCTGTTGGAGTATAACATAAATAGGAAAGCACACAGAGACTAAGGAGGCTGCTTGATGATTTTTCACAGACTGAACACACCCCTGTCCCCAGACCTTACATCAAGATATATCCCAGCCCACCAGGTGCCCCTCTGGCACCCTCTTCCCTCCCCAAAGGTAACGCTTGCCTGACTTTGACAGCATAGATTGGTTTTGCTTATTTTTGAACTTTATGCAAATAGAGTGATACTGGGTTCCATTTCTATGTCTGCCTGGATCTCAGAATATCCCTCCAGGAGTTAGGGTACCATTCCCAGGAGGACACTTCAGGAATGGTCAGGAATCTGAAACCAGGTCAGGCAGTGGCAGCTGATGATATGTCACCCATTCTTCAGAGAGCGGGTCTGGGCTGAGCTTTTACTCAAAGGCCACAGTCCAGCCTTCCCTTCTCCACCCTGCTTCCTGTCTGCTATGTGACTTCAGACAAGTGACCCTCTTTCCTGTGTCCTTCCCTCCACACTGAGGAATTCAGAGTGCTGCTGAATGGAAGGGGGGGCAGGTCATTTCCACAGAGCCCTCTCCCTGCCTCTGGGAACCCACCCGCTTGGAACCTGGCTCTGTGCCCCCCAGATCTCCCTCCCCAGCACACCCAGAGTTACTCTGGGTCAGCTCCTGGGCAGGGGTTGCTCAGCTGCTCCCACTCCCCTCCTGGCAGATTCTCTCCCAGAATCTACCCTGTCCCCAGCCAATTCACCTCCCTCCCCTCCATGGCTGGCAGGCAATTAGATTCCCAGGTCTTTCCTTCTGGCCTCTTCAAAGCCCAAACTCTACCTCCTCCACGATGTGTTTGTCATTAACACCCTACATATTACTATTCTCTTTCTCAACACAACAAATATAGATGATTACAAACTCACACACCAAAAACACACTTTCACCTCATACACAGCGTTTCTCCTCATCTCTCTCTCATAAACTGGGCTACACACAGTTGTACCAGATCACAGACATGCCTCCCTCATGTGCACACACAAACACCCCTTCACACACTACAACTCAAAACCACAGGGATTTAGTATCTACATTTTTACAGCAGGGACAAAAAGTCTCTGAACCACGTCAGCATGCATACCCAACAGGACAGATCATACAGACACACAGGCACACACCTTTTTCTGTTTCTTCCTCCTTCAGTCATGCACTTAAATAACACAGACCTAGAGACAGTCTCTCCTGCACAGACACATACACAGGCACTGAGAGTCATCGTTCCTTCTCTCTGCTTCCCTCCCACCCCCTTCTCTCTCTCCTTTCCCTCTTTTACACACACACACACACACACACACGCACACTCACGGTCGCCTGCAGTAACAAACCCCAAATATAGTCAATCTCTGTCTTTCCTTCACACACAAACGCACAGGAACTCGAATCCACCCCCTCCCCGCCTTTGTGCCTCCCCCCTCCTTCCCCCTTACCAACACACGCGCGCGCGCGCGCACACACACGCACACACACAGCTGCAGCAACCAGGGTCACACTCGTGTGCAGGAGCCAGGCAGGAGACAAAGGTTGCCGAGGCTCTCGGCACCCGGCACTGGGAAAAGAGTTGCTCTCCCGGCTCCTCCCGTACCGGAAGCTGGTCCTGACGAGGTCTGGACCCCGCAACCTGAAGCCGGAGGCTCCAGCTAGCGCGCGGCCCCTCTGGGGTCCCCGCGCAGCCCAGCCCTCTAGCTTCCGGCGCGCTTAGGGTTAAGGAGCCCGCCGGGAGGGGGGAAAGTCCGGCCTCCGGGTCTGATTGGCTGCGCTACCCCGGCCCGGGCCCCCGCGCCCTGCCATTGGCTCCTCAGTGGACCCGCCTCCCACCCACCCTCCCGGGATTCGGTGCGAAGCCGCGCGCCCGCCCGCGGGGAGCCGAGCGCGCCGCCGGGACCAGCCGGCCGTGCCGGGTGAAGAGCGCGGCCGGGAGCCGAGACCCGGAGTCCGGGCCCCGGCTGTCGGGGAGCGGCGCGCGGCGGGAGCGGAGCAGAGCACGGGGACCATGGTGAGTGCCGCGATCGGTCCGGTCCAGCTTCGACGGTCCCCAGCAGCGACGCCAAGGGTGGGACCCTGGCCCGCCCGGCTCGCGGGGGGCTGGGCGCCGGCAGCAGAGGCGGCCCCAGACTGTCTCTCGGAAGGCGTGGAGTTGGGGGCGGCGGGCAGGGCTCGGCTCGCCGGGTGGCGCTGCGCTCGATTCCGTCCGCGGTGACTGCGCCGAGCTTGGGCTGGGCAGCTAGACCAGGCAGGGTTTGGAGGGCTCGGGATGGCCCGTTCGGTTTGGGGGCAGCTGGTGTGTCTTGTTTGGGGTGTTCGGAAGTGCCTGCATCCGACTGGATTTGGGGATACTGGGCAATCGGGCTGGGTCCAGTTCGAATTTGGGGCTCGATTCCGAAGCGACTGGATCCAGCTGGACCTGAGCATCCCGGGATGCTGAGGTTGGTTCTGCGGCTGGGGGTCGGCTTGGCATCATGGGTGGCAGGGCTGAGTGCATTTGAAGTGCTAGGATGGGGCGCTGCGGGACTGCCATTCCCTGTACTGCCTAAAGGAATGGGGGCAGGCGGGTTGGGCAGCCAGAGCACGGCTGTCAGAGCCCAGGGGACAACCCCAGTTTCCCAGCATTTCCCAGTAATGGCGTGGGGTCCTTAGAGAGAGGAGTAACTGGACTAAAGGCTGATTGCTGATTGGGAGGGGCAGGGACACCGGGAGAAGGGAGCTAGAGACTGTCTCTGGAGCTGGAGAGCCTGGGCCCTTCAGTCACCTCTCCAGGGCCTGGTGATCACCTCTCCGTCATGGGGGCAGCAGATACCTAGTTATCTTTGGCTTCCTTCTCCACGGGCAGGGCCTTCTGATTCTCTCTCTCAGTCTTGCTCTGTGCCCTGGGAGATGCGTCCAATACTTCATGTAGAGCCTGCAGAGGGTATGGCCAGTGACGGTGGCTGCCACTCCCAGGCACTCAGCCACTTCCTCTTCTATGTGACGATGCTTCCAAACCTGGGGGACCCAGGTGGGGGAAGGAGGGGATCCCCCGTAGACCTGAAGATTTCCCCAGTGATTCCCCAGGGCCAACCTCCACTCTGCCCAGAGCTGAGATCCTTTGACAACATCCCTTTCTTTTCCCCTCCGGGTCCCTTTCTTCTTCTCACCCCACTAGTATCTGCCTCCCTTGTTCACCCACCACTTGCCTCTCCAGAGTCAGTAGTAATAGAGTTATGGCTTAATTCTACACTGAAGGTGCTTAGAGACCATCTGGGGAGGATTCCCTCAGGCAGGGATCTCCTCTGGAATGCTCTGCTTGAACAGTTTCCATAGCAGGGAGCTCACTACCTGTGGACTGACACTTGACTTAAGGTCTCCAGTATACTGGCAATAAAAGAGGGTAAGAATTTGAGGTCATTTCATACACTGCCCTGTCCTCAAGCCCACCCTGACCTAAGTCACTCAGAAAGAGAACAGTTTTCCTCCTTACAAACCACCAAAGAGAGAGGAGACCACCCTGCCTTGGTGACACTTTTCAGAGCCTTATGAACTGAGAAGCCCCCCAGCCTGACAGGAAGACCCCAGGCTTTGGCATCAAACACATTTGGATTCAAATCGCAACTCTCCCACTTCCTCACAGGTACTTCGATGCAGTCCTTATCACCATAACCTCTGAGTGTCAGTTTCTTCATCTGTGAAATGAGATGACAGTCATGGAAATTCAGTGAGATAACCCAAGTGAGGGTGCTTTGCTCGAATACAGCTTAGTTTCCTTTCTTTTACAACTTCAAGCTCAAGTCAGGAAGTTCTACCTGACATCTAACTGACTTGCTAATCTGGAAGAAGGATTAAAGTTTATCATGTTGTGGGGTGATACTTAGAGAACCATTCATTTGTTCATCATTCAACAGAGATTTATCAAACACTTCATGTATGCCAAGCTAGGGAGGAAGAGATGAAACTGACATAAACCCTGTGTTAAGGGGACGCCCACCAGTCCATAAATGTCTACACTGATTCTCAGGCTATGTGGCAAGTCCTTAGGGGAGTTAGAGATATCGTGCCAGCGGAGGGCCTCATTAGGAAGGTGGCATCTGAATTTGAAGCAACATCCCAGGTGGAGGAACCGTGTGAGCAGAGGACTGGAGGTGGAGAGCACAGGAAATGATCTTCAAAAGGCCGCAGTGCGGTTTGCCTGGCACCTGGGTATGAGAGAGCTGGGAAAGAGGAGAGGAAGTCAGCAAGGGAAATTGCCAGGGCTGATAGTCAAATGCTTAAGCAGAACTCAGAAGTTGGAAATCCACCACTGATTGTTGAACCACCATGCGTGGGTGGGGTGGAGGCTGACATCAGGCCTCCTCTGTCTCTTTCACTTTGGTTTCCCCTAAACACTAGTTCCTGGGCTCTCATTCCTGAGGAAGGGGTGATTGGGGGCCGCTAAAGTGTTTATTCCCTGAATCGCCTGTTCCATGGGTTTTAAACAAAACCTGCATTCTCTCCCTCCAGTTGGGCCAAGTATCCCCTGTCCCGTGGGTTCCTACTGGGCTTCTTTGGAGAACATTTGGGCTGTTTCCTGTTGTCCTCTCAGAATCTCCCTGCTGGTCCCAGCTCCCCCACCCAGGTCTCTAACCCCTTGGCAGGGAGTCATAGATGTTCTTTAAGGCCGCAGGTGGGCCCCAGCAAAGGCTGTGGGATGAAGGTTCTGAGGGGAGACTTTTTAGATCTCCTGTCTCCGGTTATCCTCAAACCACCCAGCAGCAGGAACAGAGAGGTAAAGGCAGTTACCCATGGTCACACAGCAAGATAGTGTCAGCACAGGCTCAACTCTCCTGGATGTCTGGAGGGTTAACCAAGCTGGCAGGTGGGGTGGGTGGGGAAGGAGGCCTGAGCCAGCATTCCTAGTCTGCTCTTGTGGTGCCTTGAGAATATTCCTTCACATTCTAAATTAGGGGCTGATCTTAAGACCCCTGCTGAGGGCTGGAAATCATCTTTCCTGTACAGTGGCCAAGTTGAGAACAGAGTCCAGGGCCTAAGTTTCAGTCCTGGATGTGCCACCAACTTGCTGTTTGATCTGATCTGGGTTCAGCCGTACACCCTCCCCCCACCCCAACTTGCATCTCCTTTCCTACCAAATGGGACAGATTTGCCTCGTTTCTCAGGATATCGTGAGGATACAATGGATCCAGAAATGCTTTGCCAACCATTAATAGCATGGGGGAGCGCATTATTGTTAGAAGATGCTTGGCCAGCCAGGGGCCCCCTGGGCCAGCCTGTTTGGGGTCCCAGAGCACAACGCATTTTCCTGGGTAGCCAGCGCCCCTGCTGATAACTGGGTTACTCACGTTTCCTTGGGTTGCTATGATTTTTGGTAAACAGGGAGATTGTTATCTTTGGGTAAAGCATGAATACATTGTTTTCTAGGCAGAGTCAGAGAAGCCAGGCCCTGTCGGGAGGAGTGGGAATTGAGGTGTTAGGGGCCACAGGGCAGGCTCAGCAGAAAGTTTTGGGCATTAGCCAAGACATAACCCGAGAGGCTAAAGTCCACACCTTGATGTCTAGAGTGAGGGAGGGACCATTAGCAAATATTTGCAGTGTTTTGTGTTTCTGCTCAACTTTTTCTTTACAGTTGATTAGGTAAGCACCCCTGCCATGGTCAATGTGCTTCATTCATTCATTCATTCACCAAACAAGTCTGTCTGGTACAATGTGAGATGTTGGGGCTACAGCTTGTGTGAATGAGGCTGACAGGTCTCCCTTCCTTTGGCAGGTGGGCAGATGCAGACCTGGAAATTGCAAGTGCAATTACTGTTGCCAAGGAGACATGCAGGGTACTGTGGGAGCAGATAGGGAAACCTGGCCTGGAGACTGGAAAAGGCTCCCTGGGGACGTGACATTAAAGCTGTGGCCTAAAGAATGAATGGGACAGGGAAGAGCATTCTGCGCAGAAGGAGCAGGATGTACAGACAGGAGAAAGCATGGTGCATTCGAGTTAGTTCATCTGGAGGTGCAGAGGATGATGCTTGGGCCGTGGTCAAGAGTGGGTCCACACACAGGGGAGATCATGAAGGATTTGGGACTGAATCCTAAGGGCAATGGGGAGCCACTCAGGAGTTTAGAGTGAGGGAGCAACATGGCTGGATTTTTGTTTTGAGATGATTACACAGGCTGCTTTGGGGAGAATGGTTGGAGGGGTGAGACTGGAGGCCAAGAAACAGGAGGCTGTTGGAGTGGTCCTGTGAGAGACACTGGTGTTCTGGACACCATTCCCTGCCCCTCTGTCCTCCCCACTCCCCCATAAGGCCACTCGGAGTCGGCAGTGATGAGAGGAGGAGGTGGGGAGCCCCAGAGGTTCCACAGAGCCCCTTACCCTGCGGGATGCAGACCTCACACACTGACTTTCCTTCCCTTATCCTTTCAGGGAAATAACCATTGGCTCCTGCCCCTCAAGAAATTTTGATCAAATAAAGGAAAAAGAACAAGTTCCCAAATGGCTCTGAAAGGAGGTAGAAAAGGATAAGCACTAGCCTGGGGTTGTAGTTCGAGAGCCATCCTGGTCACAGGTGTGTATCAGAGAAGGCTCCCCAGAAGAGGTGGCTTTTAAGCTTCCTGTGGCAACACTTAGCTGAGTGCTTCCTAGGTGCCAAGCTTTAGAAAGATAAAAAGGACAAGATACTCTCCTGGTCCTTAAAGAGTTTATAGTCTGGGGAGCAAAATTCAATGAACAATCAATCTGGAACCCGCTGGCACTGTGAGTCTAGGGCCCCGAGGGCAGAAGTGGCTGGGAAACCCGCATGCCTGTCTTGCCCTCTGACAGGCCTCGGGACGGCCCCCTACTCCACACAGGGCTCCAGGAATCCTCAGGGGAGGTGTAAACAGAGGAGCAGGTTTCTGGAGAACATTCAGGAGTTTGGCAGAGGTGGGGTCTGACTTCAGTTCCCAGAGCCAAGGACACAGGCCTGGCTGCTGGGTCTTCTTAAGGCCCGAGTGCTTGGGTTCAAAGGAGTAACCATCTAATTCAACTCCCCCATTTTACAGGCAGGAAGGCTGAGGGGTAAAAGGAAGCTGTCTTTCAGGAGCATCTCCCCTATACCCAGCCCTTAAAGTAATCTCTTCGATAGTCACATCTACTCCAGGCAGTAGGGTTATCCCCACTTTAGAGCTGAGAAAGCTGAGGCTCAGAGGTCACTTAGGGAATTAGGGGCTGGATCTGGGCAGTGGCCTCCTGACCTCCGGCCTCAGGATTCTGGCTTCTGTCCCAAGCTGCTACCTCGATTTAGGAGAAATGCTGCCTTCCTGGGGAAACCCCTGGGGACAGCACTGGTTCTGTCTGGAGATGGGCACTGGCCAGGCTGAAATGCTGATTATTTATCTTTCACTGTTGACAGCTCTTTCTTCCCCAGTCACCAACCGTTATTGGGTCCTGCAGCCAGTTAGTGGCTGAGCTGGGACTTGAATCCAGGGCTTGTGACTCCCAGCCCAGACCCCATGTCCCCGGCTTAGGTGATAGCCCTTCCCTGCCTGGCATTGTCCGGGAGCCCCCATCCAGGTCTGCAGCTGTCCCCAAACTGGAGCTAACTCGGGCCTCCTGTCCATATGCCCTGGCCCAGAAGCCTCCTCTCCCCCATCCTCTTCCCACGGGCGCGTTCCTTTGCCTCCTTAGCTGGGAAGGCAGGAGGATGGCCTGGGCGGCAGCCAGGAGGAGTAGGGTTACACTGTAAACATAGCCATGTCAATATTTACCTCTGCCTGCAAGCGAAGCCTCCCAGCTCCCTGCCTGTCACCTCCCAGCTGCCTGTCCCAGGGCACATGGCCTGCTCTGCAGCTCTGGTCCGGTCACGGAGGGCAAGGCCAAGGCTGGGAACCCAGCTTCCAGCCCAAGCTCTGCCGCTAACCTTTCCTGTGACCCTGAACAAGACACTCTTCCTTCCTGGGGCCTCAGTTTTCCCATCTGTGAAATGACATGGCTGAAACAGACTGATATAAGGGCCTTTTTCCACAACACCAGGAAAGATGGCAAGCATATCCTCTGGGCCAGGGCACGGACTTGAGGTCGGGCAAACCCAGGTTGGAATCCCAGCTCTGCCACTTCCATGTGGTGAGACTGGGCAAGTCACGTAACCCCTGTGAGCTGTGTTCTTCACCTGTGCAGTGGGGAACATGCTGGTACCTATTTTGGAGGGTCATTGGTAAGGAATAATGTGATGATGGTTTCAGTTTACTCGGCATAGCTTTGGCATGGGATGAGAACTTTGTTAATGGTGGTGGCTACAGTTGTTATTCCAGCTAACCATTTTATGATTCTCTGAATTCAGACACTGGGTTGCGTCACTGCAGAACTGGAGCCAAGGGTGGGGACTCTAACCTCGAGCCCTCCTAGGACTCTGGGGCCACAGGCTGGGCTGGGGGAACCTGGAGGATTGAGAAAGCCCCTTAGTCAATACCACAGCCCCCCTCCTGCCCTGCAGCTGCCCAGCTTTTTGGAGTTCCTTTTTTATTGGGCAGAGGTTCAGAGCCAAAATGACCTCAGAGATGTGTGGCAGTGAGAGGGACCAGGGAGGGCGGCAGGGGCTGGAGGGGAGGAAGGACACATTGCCTAAGCAGCTCTTTCACAGAAGCTCCAAGGTCAGCACACACATGAGCTGTTTCTTCCAGCCCTGGAGAGGAGGGGCTGTGGGGTGGACATTGGCAATCATAAGGTGCCAAGCCCACCAGGTGGTGTGGGGAGGGGGCAGGGGCTGCCAGCGTGGCAGAAGTCGACCTCAGAGATCGGCAGGCCCAGGTTCAACCCTGGCTCGGTCACTTTATGCTATACTGCTTTGGACACTTACGTCCCCTCTCTCAGCTGCATATTCCTCATCTCTAATTTGGAGATCTGGGGGTCTATTTCGTACAGTGGTTGGAAGGGTTCAGTCTAGCGGTGCTGCGGAAGAACCTAGCTCAGTGCTGGCACATATCAGGACTCAATCAAAATCAGCTGCTGTTGTTGTCATGCCTGTTATTGTAATGCCACCCAGATTCCAGGCCTGATGCTGCTAGGCTGGGCTTCCAAGGGGCAGAGTGTGCATTTTTAAAAATTGTGGTGCAGTTCAATTTTGACAAATATACACACCTATGTAACCACCCCCCAGCTGAAAACATAGAGCTTTCCACCTCCCCAGAAAGTTCCATGTGTCCCCTTCCACCAGCCTGCGGTACGTGGTCACTGACATGTTTTCCATCATTCTAGTTCTGCCTGGGTTTGAACTTGATGTGCCTGATTCATTCCCGTTTGGGTCCAGTTGCCTTCAGTCAACATTGGCTGTTTTTGACGTTTATCCACATTGTTGCCTGTGTCAGTACAGGCCCCTTTTTAGGCTGAAGAGTATATTCCATTGAATGGATGTACATGTAGATTCCTCTGGATGGACGTTTGGGTTGATTCCAGTTTGGAGCCCTGGTGAACAGGAGCTGCTGTGACATCCTTGTGCCTGTCCCTTTGTGGTCCGAAGTACTCATTTCTCTTGAGCAAGCACCTAGGAGAGGAACTCCTGGGTCAGAGGGTCAGTGTTTCTTTAACTTTTGTAGAAACTGCCACATGGTTCTCCATGGTGGTTGTTCCATTTTCAGGGTGTATCATTTACCCCTTCACCAGTGGGGCCAAGGCCTACAAGGAGTAGGCTCTCAGTGAATGTTTTGAAAGAAGGAAGGAAATTTGAGTATTTTCTTTGCCTTAATGCGTCAACTCTGCTCTGCTGGCCTTGCCCCTGCCCTCAGGCCCTGGCAGCTCTGGACTGGCACACTGCCTAGACCCTGGGCTTCGGGCCTTGTCTGGTGTCCTCCGGGCAGGGAAAAGGGCCTGGCCCTGGGGACCTCAGGCCACAAGGC
>PVKY010007654.1:0-14722 GCA_004027775.1 Bradypus variegatus
CATTACAAGTTCTGAGCAGACTTTCCCTCCACCCAAATCAGATTTCTGGGGCCATTTCTTGATGACAATCTTGAGCCTAAATCTAGTTAGCTGGAAAAAGTCAGCATGCTCAAACTAATAATTCACCATGAAGAAAGTCCAAGAGAGCCACAAAGCAAATAATGACAGCCATTCCCCAGTCCACCTTCCTTGGAGAGTCATAAGGCTTCGCCCCCAAATAGTTCAGAAAACGTCTGAAGCGAGACTGTTGTCTCATGATCAAAATCTTTCAGAGCCTCCATGAAGAAATCTTTGGCATGAAACAATTTAACAGAAGAAGTGGGTATGGGAGAAGACACAAAAACAGATATTCCAAGGTGTACAACTTCCCCTTGGGTTGACTCTGTTGACAGGTGTTTTATTCTGTCAGACCTTGTTTTTATCATTATTATTTTTTTCTTTAATTACACTTCTTTTTCTTTTACCTCCTCCCTCTTTTAAATTATCATCATTGTTGATATCATTACCAATAAAGTTGTATTATCCTGGGTGCTAGAAACACCATGCATTTTCATTTCCACTTTTCCATGTTCTCCTTTTCCCCCTCAAACATTGAAATTTACCTTCCCTCTGTCCTAGTTTCCTTCTTGTTGGGGCTGGCCTGGAATGGAACAATTAGCTCAAAGTTATGCAAGGGAAAGAAAGCTGGAGGCAGAGTATCTTCCATAAATTTATAAGGAAAGTAAATTCCAAACACTTTCCAGTTTCCAGCTGTAGGCCTTTCACCTGGTACCTGTACCCTAGTATTTACAGGCAGTTGCCTATGGGATTACCTGTTGTCTCCATGAAGGAACTCAGCCCAACACTTTTCTCTTGAACAAAAAGATGCATAGAAACACGACTTAAAAAGCAAAATTTAAAAACTACTTTTCACTGCCTCTTCTCACCAGCTATTCTTACCAATGTGACAGCGTCTTCTTGACTCAAAATTCCTTCCTTGCATTAAAAGTTTTCATGCTTTTTATTTCAAATTATGGAGTGAAAGGCCCTGCTTCTTTGTCTGGGAATTCACTCAATCTTTTATAGGCCAGAAATACTGGTGATGACAGGAATTCTGGGAATCCACCACACTCTACTCAATTTTAGCCCTTGCATTAAATCTCTCAGTTTCTTTTAGGTCTTTGAAAGGAAAGGAGTCAGGATAGACTCTGAAGAAAAAGTAGTGTGATTCCTTTTCTCAAGAGCTCCCCTTGTTGCTGTTTTAACAGCTTTATTGAGATGTAACTGGCATACAATCAATACTATATGTTTAAAGGGTATAATTTGATAAATTTTGACATATGTACATACCAGTCTAGCACTACCACAATCAAGATCATGAATATGTCATAATCCCTATAAGATTTCTCATGCTTTCTTCACAGACTTTCTCTCCAGTTCCTCCCTGTCCCCTATCCTAATGCAACTACTGATTTGCTTTTTAGCACTATAGCTTAATTTGTATTTTCAAGGATTTTTACATAAATTGAATTATACAGCAATCATCCTTGTATGTTCTTTTACTTAGCATAAGTATTCTGAGATTCATCCATGTCATTGTGTGAATCAGTAGTACATTTATTTACATTGCTGAGTAATACTCCATTGCTCAAATATTACACAATTTGTTCATCAGTTCATCTGTGGGTGGGCTCTTTTAAATAAAGCTGCTATGGAAAATTCATGTGGAAGCCTTTGTATGGACTTGTACTTTCATTTCTTTCATTTCTACTTTCACTCTACCTACAAGTGAAAAGACTGGGTCATGTGGGAGGTGTATTTTAACTTTTTAAGAAACCATCCACTGTTTTCCAAATTTTATCATTTTGCTGTCTCACCAGCTGTGGATGAGCCTTCTCATTCCTCCACATTTTCGCCAACACTTTGTATAGTCAGTCTTTCTATTAGTAGCACTTCAAACAGGTGTTGCTTTAATTTGCGTTTCCCTAATTTTTAATGATGTTAACCATACTTTCATTGCTAATTTGCCATCCATATATCTTCTTTGGTGAAGGATCTGTTCAAATCATTTGCCTATTGTTAAAATGGGGTATTTGTTTTCTTATTACTGAGTTTTGAGAGTTCTTCATCTATTCTAGAATCCAAGTCCTTTAAATATTACCTTCTAGATTGTAGCTTATCTTTTCATTCCGTTAACTGTGCCTATTGAAGAACATGTTTTTAATTTTAATGAAGTCCAAATTAACAATATGTTCTTTTATGGATCTTCTATACCATATCTAGGAAATCTTTGCCTGACTCCCAAGATCATGAAGATCTTCTGTATTTTTCTAAAAGTGCTAATGCTTTATGTTTTACAGTTAGATTTATGATACATTGACTTATTTAAATACGGTGCAAAGTATGGATCAAAGTTCTTTTTTCTTTGCTCACATTTATCTGATTGTTCCAACATTATTTGTTTCACATATCTGCCATTATGTCGTTATCATACTATCTTGATAACAGAAGCTTTATAACAAATCTGGACATCAGGTGGTGACCAGTCTCCAAATGTGTTCATTTTCAAAGTGGTTTTAGCTACTTTTAGGTCCTTTTCATTTCCATGTGAATTTTAGAATTGACTTGTCACTCTCATTTAAAAATATCTGCTTGGATTTTGATTGGGATTTCATTGAAACTACTATATATAGAGAGATTTGAGGAGAATTGCCATCCTAAAAATATGGAGTCACCTGAATCATGAACATGATATAACACCACATTTGTATATGTCCTCGTTGATTTCTCTCAGCAAAGTTTTGTAATTTTGGTTATCATCAAGTTTATAACTAGGCATTCAATATTTTTGATGCTATGGTGAGTGATGATTTCTTTATTTCAATTTCTGATATTTTATTGCTAGTATGTAGAAAGGTGATTGATTTTTATATTGGTCTTGTTCCTGCAAACTTGCTAAACTCACTTATTAGTTCTGGTAGCTTTTTTGTAGATTCCATCATATTTTTCATATATACCAGCATACTCTCTGCAAATGAAGACAGCTGTACTTCTTTTTCTGTTAAATTAAATATGGTACAAACTGCAGATTTTGTGTAGATGCCTTTCATCAGGTTGAAGAAATTCCCTTTTATTCCTAGTTTGCTGAGTATTTTATCAGAAATATATGTTAAATATTGTCATATGATGTGTCTATTGAAATGATAATTTGCTTTTTTCATTTTTAGTTTATTTACAGGAAATTATATTGATTGGTTTTCAAAGTTAAACACCTTAATTATACCCCACTTCATCATGATGTACTATCCTTTTTATACAAGACTGGATTAAATTTGTTAAAATTTTAGGTTGTTTAGAATTTAGTATCTATGTTCATGACCAATATTGTCTAGCATTTTTTTTAACTTGTAGTATCTTTGTCTGATTTTGTTATGTGAGTAATGCCAGCATCCTAGAATTTGTTGAGACGTGTTCCCTCATCTTAAGTTTTCAGGAAGATTTCCTGTATAATTGGTGTTATTTATCTCTTAAATGTTTGGTACAATTCACCAGTGAAGCCCTCTGGGCCTGGAGTTTTCTCTATGAGAAGGTTTATAACTCTAGTTTTTATTTCTTTAGTAGACATAGGGCTATGCAATATATCTATTTATTACTGAATGAACTTGGTAGTTTGTGTCTTTCAAGAAAATTTGTTCATTCCATCTAAGTTCTTGAATTTATTTCATAAAATACTTCATAATATCCCTTTATTATCTTTTTAAGATGTGTAGAGTCTATATTGTTGTTCCCTGCTAATTCCTATTATTGATAATTGGGTCTTTTCTCTCTTTTTTTCAGCTCTGTCTGGCTAGAGGCTTATCAAATTTTATTTATCTTCTCAAAGAAGTTTTTGGTTTCATTGGTTTTTCTCTATTGTCTGTTTTCTCTGTCTTTGATTTCTAGTCTGATATTTATGATATCCTATCTTTCGCTTACTTTGGTTTTAATTTGCTCTTCTTTTCCTGGTTGCTTAGGGTGCAACCTAAGATCATTTATTTAAGA
The DNA here is from genome assembly GCA_004027775.1 of Bradypus variegatus. Taxonomy (NCBI): domain Eukaryota; kingdom Metazoa; phylum Chordata; class Mammalia; order Pilosa; family Bradypodidae; genus Bradypus; species Bradypus variegatus. The sequence goes on from PVKY010007654.1 coordinate 4,021, forward strand.
CCTTTATTCTTTTCTAATAGTGCACTTAGAGCTATAAATTTCTCCCTAAATACTGCTTTAGCAGGATCCCACAAATTCTGATATGTGGTTAGTTGGTTGTTTTTCTTTTTGTACTTTTTTTTTCATATTAATCTAGTTCAAAATCCTTTCAGAGGTCTCTTTTGGTTTCTTCTTTGACTCATGGATCACTTAGAAGCACGCTATTTTAATTTCAAACTACTTTGGAATTTCACAAAGATTTTTCTGCTATGGCTTCTAATTTCATTCCACTCTGTCCAAAGAACGTACTATGAATGACTTGAATCCTTTTAAATTTGAAGTTTGCTTTGTGACCCAAAATGTGGTCTACATTGGTGAATATTCTGTGTGCACTTGAAGGAATGTCTTCTGTTGATTTTGGATGGAGTGTTCCAAAAGTGTCAGTTGGTTGATATCGCTGGTCACATCTTCTACGTCCTTGCTGATTTTCTATCATTTATTGAGAGAGGGGCGTTGAAATCTGTGATTATAATTGTGAATTTGTCTATTTTTCCTGGCTGTTCTATCAGTTTTTGCTTCATATATTTTGATACTCTGATATCTTTATTACTGTTTTCTCCCCAGTAAATTTACCATTGATGAAATGAACTTATTTATCCCTGGTAATATTATTTGCTATGAAATCTAATTTGTCTGATATTAATATAGCCATCCTGGCCTTTTTTGACTAGTGTTAGCATGGTACATTTTTAATTTTTGCCTTATTTTTTAATATATTGGTGCCTGCATATTAGAGAGTGGGTTTCTGTAGGCACATATAGTTGTGTCTTGCTGTTTTTTTTCCTAATCGTACAAATTCTGCCTTGTCATTGTGTGTTTAGACCATTTACATTTAATGCCATTATTAATATATTTATGTTTCAGTCTACCATCTTGCTGTGTCTTTTCTATTTATCCCATCAGTTCATTATTCCCCTTTTCTTATTTTTTTGCCTTCTTTTGGATTAATTTTGATGCTATTTTACTTCCTTTGTTGGCTTATTAGCTGTAACTTTATAATGACTTTGTTGTTGCTGCTTTCATTTTAGTTGTTGCTTTGAATTTATAGTATATGTCTTTAAATTTTCTCAGTTTACCTTCAAGTGACATATCACTTTACATATAGCATAAGAACCTTGCAGTCTCTTCCATTTCTTCCCTCTTGACCATTATCATAATATAATAATATCAAATATAAAATTCCCTCTTCTGCTACTACCATAAATTCTAGTTTTACGTATGTGAAAATGATACCACACATCATTATTATTCTTGTTTAAACTGTCAATTACCTTTTAAAGAGATTTTTAAAATAAGACAAATCCATATTTACCAGTATATTTACCATTTTTTGATGCTCTTTGCAACTGTGTATAGGTCAATATATGGTATTATATTCTTTCCACCTGAAAGCTTTCCTTTAACATTTCTTGTAGGGCTGGTCATGAATTATTTCAGATTTTGTATATTTTGTATGCTTGAAAAAGTCTTTATTTCAGCTTTTTTTTTTTGGTTGTTTCAAAATTTTTACTGCAATATAGCAATGAAATAAACAGTGATTTGATACCTACCAATTTTTTCACAATAAACAAACCAAAAAATGTGAACAGGAAAATAACTGTCTATACTTCTACACCTTCTCAAACCTTGTTAGTAAGATCTCATCACATTCAGTGATCAAGAATTTTAAAATAGTAGTAATTATTAAGAAAAGGTATCCCTTCTCCCCTACCCATATCCCCCAAGTATATAACATGAAAGCATAGCTTCTTTTACACATTAATTTTATACTATTTTGAAGCAGCAACAATAGCCATTAATTATTTGGTTTTTCTCTTTACAGTTATTACAAAAATTTTCCAAATTTCACAAAGCCATTATCAAGAGTTGCCATGAAATAGAGATTGTAGATTCTAGGTAGCAAAGATTCTTTCAGAAACCAATGTTAAGTCAAAGAAATATAAAGCAGGGCATTACACTAAATTTCTGGATCCGGTACACTAAAAAGAGTGAAACCTACTCTTTTGTACTCTTTCGCAGAAGAAATAAAGATCTGCAAAAGCTGATTATTGGTTGTATAATATTTTACACACTGTGTGGATCTGCAGCGTCTGCTAATAAGCAGGTACGCACGCTATTTATCTTTGCTCTATGCCCTAGATCCCTCTCTCCCCACCCCCAACAATCTACTACCTTACACCAAGTATTGTGGCTATGAGCCCACATCATCCCTGACAATCCAGTGAACAAAGTTAGTGTAATGCACTGATGTGAGATTAAAAGGGTCCCCTTCAATCTGCATCAAAGTTCTGCTGTAGATGAAAATAGCCAACCAAATTCTCATTCTTCTCCCAAGCAAAATATGCTTGTATCACAAGTCCTTCAGGAAATCCTAATTTCTTTAACATTTCTGTAGCTTCTTTTTCCTGAGGCGTCACTTGAATGTAGTTCGTATGACCACTTCCAGCTTCTGCAATTCCTCCACTATCACCTCCACCCCCTCCTCTTTGACCACCGGCTTCTTGAACGGGTTCATTTAACACCTGAGTAAAACGCTCCTGGTGTTGGCTGATTTGCTGCAGTAACTGAGAATTCTCTCGATCTATCTGTTGTAGCAGTGCTGGAAACAGGGAAGGATTCTGTTGAGTGACATGTTTCATCTGTTGGAATTGAGGCTGATTTCATAAAAATTCAAGTGGATGTCCTCCAGAACTTGTTGTCGTAGTTGTTTTGGTCATAATTGCTGCAACTGCAGCCACAGCTGAAGACTGAAGAGCCCCAGTACTAGCTGCTTGAGGGGGGTCCACCACAGCCTGACTTCTCCATCCTCAGGGATTCCCATCAAAAGGTACTTCACTGTTCTGTCAGGGTTGTTGAAACTGGCTTTCATGGCTGCAATTACTAGCTGTCATTCATAGCCCACTGACATGATCTTGGTAACCATATTCTGCTAAGACTGACCTGTCACAAGTGCACTTGATGTGTCTTCAGAAAGGTTTGACAGAGAAGAATCTCCTGGTGTGCTGTCAGTTGATATTGGGCTAGTAGCCACTGGTGTCTCTGCTGGCCTTTCTGCAGGTTTCTCTTGTTTAGTTGCCCTAGCAGGTGCAGGTTCAGAAGATGCTGTGGTTGAAGCTGGAGTGGTGGAAGTAGATGTTGAGGTAGGAGCCAAAGCTGGGGCAGGGGTTGGGGCCTGAGCCACCGCTGCTGCTGGGGAGGAAGGAACTGCAGCAGGGGTGGCAGGACTTGATTGCCCAGTGGTAAGCGGTGCTGGCGTTGTCACTGCTTTGGGCTTAGTCACCATAACCACCACAGTATCATCAAGATTTTGCCTGCATAAATTAACTTTTGGCTTGCTTTGGGAAGGGCATCTTTCCCCTTTTCATAGTCAATCTTCTCTTTCGGTGCTTTCCCCATCTCCTCTGGGTCGATGTCCATCTGGAATGTCTGCTGCTAGAGGGTCTTCAGGTGGCCTGCACGGGGCCAACGCGCTGCTCTGGGTGCTGGCCGCCGTGCGGGGTCTGTGGCCCTGGCCGGGTCGCCCCACTCCGCGCGCCCTCAGGAGGAAGGCAGTGGGGATGGGGCTTGCCCCGTTCGCCCAGCCCAGCGCCCTCTCCCAGCCCTGGCCCCGGGACGCGCGGCCTCCGCGACCGCGGCCTTTCCTGCGAGCTCGGGCCGCCCCGTTTCTCCACGCGCCCGGCGCCGCCGCTGGGTCTGCAGGGGGCGCAGGGGGCGCAGGGGGCGCAGGGGGCTCCGAGGGACGAGCGGAGAAGCCGCGGGCTCCCCAGAACGGCCGCCGCCAGCGTTGCGACGCGCATCTTCATTTCTGAAAAAATCATTTTTGGTAGGTAAATAATTCCAAGTTGACAAGTTTTTGTTGTTTTGTTTTTGTTTTTTTTACCTGCTTTAAACGTGATAATCTGTTGCCTTGCTTGCCTTGGTTCTGAAGAGAAATGCTGTATTATCCTTCTTCCATCATACACAGAATATGGTTTTTTCTGTCTGTTTCTTAATATGTTTTATTTATCTCTGGTTTTGAGCAATTTGTTTATCGTAGGCTACATGTATTTTTCCTCAAGTTTCTTGTGCTTGGGTTTCACTGAGTTGACTAGATTTGTGAGTTTTTGGTTTTCATTGAATTTGGATATTTTTCAGCCATTCACTTCAAACATTTTTTTTGCCCCTCTCCCATCTCTGATTTCCTTTGACTAGGACGTGGATTACTTGTATGTTAATTCACTGGAAGTTATTGCATTACACGCTGTTGTTTGTTCACGTTTTTAATTCTCTTTAATTTTCCATTTTGGATAGTGCTCTCATTTGCTAATGCTGCTATTAAGCAAAATACCAGAAATGGATCGGCTTTTATAAAGGGGGTTTATTTGGTAACAAAGTGACAGTCTTAAGGCCATAAAGTGTCCAGGGTAACGCATCAATAATCTGGTGGGTACCTTCACCGGAGGATGGGCAATGGCGTCCAGAAAACCTCTGTTAGCTGGGAAGGCACGTGGCTGGCATCTGCTCTGGAGTTCTGGTTTCAAAATGGCTTTCTCCCAGGGCGTTCCTCTCTAGGCTGCAGCTTTTCTGGGGCAAACTCTGGGCTTGTGCCTCCAAAGCATCAACAAATCTCTGCTTTCAACAGCCATCTTTAAAATGTCTCTGTAAACTGAAGCTCCTCGCTCAGCTCCTGTGCGTTCTTCCAAGTATCCCTCTTGGCTGTAGTAAGCTCACTCCTTCTGTCTGAGCTTACATAGTGTTCTAGTAAACTAATCAAGGCCCACGCTGAATGGGCAGGGCCCCACCTCCGTGAAAATTATCTAATCAGAGTTATCACCCATAGTTGGATGGGTCACATCTCCACAGAAGCACTCAGAGAATTACAATCTAATCAACACTAATATGCATGCCCACACAAGATTGCATCAAAGATAATGGCATTTTGGGGGACATAATACATTCAAACTGGCACAGACAGTGTCTATCATTAATGCCTTCAAATTCACTGATTATTTCTTTCTTCAGTGTGCAATCTGCCATTAATCCCATTCAGTGTATTTTTCATTTCAGACATTATAGTTTTCATTTATAGAACTTTTTTTTCCATGTTATCTGTCTCCACTTGAATATATGAAATACGATTATAATCGTTGTTTTATTGTCCTTGTCTGGTAATCCTGATGTCTGTGTCAGTCCTGGAATGGTTTGATTTACCCGGTTTTCCTTCTCATTATAGGTTTTATTTTCCTGCTTCTTTCCTGTCTGGTAATTTTTAATGGAATACCAGACATTGTGAATTTTACCTTTTTGGGTGCTTATATGTTTTCTTTTCTGGAAATTTTTGAGCTTTACTCTTGGATGGTGTTTAGTTACTCAGAAAGAATATGACCCTTTAGGGTCTAGCTTTTAAAATTTGTTAGGCAGCATCTGAGCAGTGAACGTTATGAGGTTTAACAGGCTGGATGATGGGAACAGGCACTATTCTCTGCCTTGCATGAGTGCTATGTACTATTCCTGCTAATACATTCAGATGGTTCAATGTTTTTAAAATTATTACTATTATTTTAATTAGAGAAGTTGTAGGTTTACAAGAAAAGTCATGTAAGAAATATAGCTTTCCCATATACTCCCTAGTGTTGACATTTGGATTCGTATGATACCTTTGTTACAATTGATGGAAGAATATTAAAATACTACTTTTAACTATAGTCCAGAGTTTAATTAGGTCTATTTTTTCCATATACAACCCTATTATTAACACCTTGTATTAGTGTCATAGATTTGTTATAATGCATGAAAGAACATTCTTATACTTCTACTATTAATCCCAGTCCATCATCCAAAAAGAATTCACTGTGTTAGTGCCTGTTTTATCTTTTAACTTTCATTATAGTAACACACATAACCCGAACTTCCTCTTGGAAGCACATTCACATACATAATTTAGTACCATTAATTATACTCACAATGATGTGCTACCATTACTACCACCCATTTCCAAATCTTTACAATCAACCTAATTAGAACTTCTGTATAAATTAATCATCAGCTCTCCATTCTCTGCCCCCAATCTAGCCCTGATAGAATCTATATTATAGATTCTAACTCCATGAGTTTGCTTATTACAATCAGTTTGTATCACTGGGATCATACAATATTGGTCCTTTCGTGTCTGGTTTATTTCGCTTAGCATAATATCCTCAAGGATCATCCATGTTTTCGTATGCATGAGTTCATGCCTTTTTACAGGTGAATAATATTCCATTGTATGTGTATACTGTATTTTGTTTGGTCTTCATTGGTTGATGGATACTTGGGTTGCCTCCATTTTTGGTAATTGTGAATAATGCCACTATGAACATCAGTGTGCAAATATCTGTTCAAGTCCCTGCTTTCATTGTTCTGTGTATATATCTAGTAGTGGGATTGCTGGGTCATAGGTAATTCTATATTTAGTTTTTTGAGGATCTGACAAACTGTCTTCTATAGCAGCTGCACCATTGTACAATCCCACCAGCAATGAATGAGTGTTCCTATTTCTCCACATCCTCTCCAGCACTTCTGATTTATTTTTTAAATAGTAGCTTTTCTGGTAGGTGTGAAATGGTATCTCATTGTGGTTTTGATTTGCATTTCCCTAATAGCTACTGATGTTGAGCACTTTTTTTCATGTGCTTTTTAGCCATTTGTATATCCTCTTTGGAGAAATGTCTATTCAAGTCTTTTTTAATTGGTTTGTTTGTCTTTTCATTGTTAAGTTGTAAGATTTCTTTATATATTCTGAATATTAATCCCTTATCTGATATGTGTTATCCAATTTTTTTCTCCTATTCAGTAGGCTGTCTTTTCACTTTCTTGACAAAGTCCTTTGATGTGCAAGTTTTTAATTTTGAAGAGGTCCCATTTATCATTTTTTCTTTAATTGCTTTTGCTTTGGGAGTCAAGTCTAAGAAACCACTGCCTGACACAAGATCCTGAAGATGATTTCTTACATTTCATTCTAGGATTTTTATAGCCTTGGCTCTCATATTTAGGTCTTTAATCTATTTTAAGTTAATTTTTATATATAGTGTGAGATAGGGGTCCTCTCTCATTCTTTTGCATATGGATATCTAGTTTTTCCAACACCATTTGTTGAAGAAACTGTTCTTCCCCAATTGTGTGGACTTGGCAGTCTCGTCAAAAATCAGTTGGCCACAGGCATGAGAGTCTATATATGAACTCTCAGCTTGATTCCTTGTGCCAGTACTATGCTGTTTTGACTACTGTGGCTTTGTAATACACATTAAAGTCAGGAAGTGTGAGTCCTCCAACTTCATTTTTCTTATTCAAGATGTTTTGGCTATTCTAGGCTCCTTAGCCTTCCAAATAAATTTGACTGCTGACTTTTCCATTTTTGAACAGTAGGCTGTTAAAATTTTTATTGGGATTGTGTTGAATCCATAAAATATTTTGGGCAGAATTAGCATCTTAACAATATTTAGTCTTCCAATCCATGAACACAGAATATCCATACATTTATTTCAGGCTTTTTGATTTCTTTTGCCAATTTTTTTTGTAGTTTTCTGTGTATAGGTCCTTACATCCTTGGTTAAATTTATTCTTAGTTATTTGATTCTTTTAGTTGCTATTAAAACTGGAATTTTTTTTTCCTTGATTTCCTCCTTAGATGTTTCATTACTAGTGTAAAGAAACACTACTGATTTTTGCATGTTCATCTCATACCTGATCAGTTTGCTGAATTTATTAGCTCTAGTAGCTTTGTTGTAGATTTTTCAGGACCTTCTATAAATTGGATTCCATTGCCTGCAACTAATGAAAGTCTTACTTCTTCCTCTCCAATTTGGTTGCCTTTTATTTCTTTTTCTCGCCTAGGTGCTCTGGCTAGAACTTCCAGTACAATGTTGAATAAAAGTGATGACAGTGGGCATCTTTGTATTTTTCCAGATCTTAGAGGGAACACTTCAGTCTTTCACCATCGAGTATGATATTAGTTGTGGGATTTTCATATTTGTGTCTTCAGGTCTAAGGTGTGTCTGCTGTAAACAACATGTATTTGGGTCATGCTTTCTAATCCAATCTGTCAACCTGTGTCTTCTGATTCAGGAGTTTAATTCATTAACATTCAATTTATTACTGTAAAGGCAGTACTTACTTCAGCCATTTTGTCCTTTGGTTTTTATATATCTTTTTTCTGCCTCTCTTTTCCATTACTGCAACCTCATTTCTGTATAATTGATCTTTTGTGATGCATCTGACTGATTTCTTTCTTGTTTCTCTTTCTCTGTAATTTAAAAATATTTTCTTTCTGGTTGCCCTGGGGTTTATATTACTCAACCTACATTTATAACCTGCTAATTTGAAAAAATAACAAAGTTAGCTTCAATAGTGTACATGTTCCCTGCTCCCATGTCTTTCTGTTTCCGCTCTTTATGTTGTTTTTGTCCCACTTTACCACTTTATATTTTGCATGTCCATTATCAGGACATATTCCTCTTTTTTCATTCAATTGTATCATGACTTTTGTATGCATTAAAGAGTATAGTTGTACATTAAGGATACAGTACTACTGGGTTTTCCATTTACCTTTTTAGTTTACCCTTACTGATGATCTTCATTTTCTTCACACTACAAGCAACTCTCTCTGTCTCATCTTTTCCTTTCAACCTGCAGAACTCCCTCTATTAATTCTTGTAGGATAGATCTTTGGTTGATGAACTCTCTCAGTTTCTGTTTATCTGTGAATATTGTAAACTCTCTTTCATTTTTGAACGACAGGTTTTCCAGGTAAGAATTTTGGGTGAACAGTTTTTCTGTTTCAGTACCTTAAATATGTCATACCACTGCCTTCTCATCTCCATGGTTTCTGATGAGAAATTGGAATTTAGTATTATTGAGGCTCCCTTGTCTATGATGAACCACTTTTTTCTTGCTGTTTTCAGAATTCTCTCTATATCTTTGGCATTTGCATTCTGATTAGTATTTCTTGGAGTAGGTCTATTAGGATTTATTCTGTTTGGAGTACATTGTGCTTCTTAGACATGTACATTTATATTTTCATAAGAGGTGAGATTTCAGCCATTATTTCCTCAAATATATTTCCTTCCCTCTTTCCCTTATCTTCTCCTTTTGGAACACCCATGACATGTATGTTTGGGCACTTGTGCTGTCACTCAAAATCTGAGACATTGCTCAATTTTTTAATATTCTTTACTCTGTCTGTTCTTCTGATTTGATTGTCCTGTCTTCTAGTTTGCTAATTCTTTCTTCAGCCTGTTGAACTCTGCTGTTGTATGCCTCAATCGTATTTTTAATCTGTGCTGTTGTACCTTTCATTCCCATGATTGGCTGATGGTCTAAGGATTCTGGTCTTTAACCTGTAAGTGAGAGAATGGGGTGTGGAGAAACATCATTAGAAATGTGCTTTACTAAAATAACCTTAATAGCATTGGGAAGGGTGTTACCTGGATGCAAACTGTACTAGATGTTTGGATACTGGCAAAATTGTTACTTGTTATTGTCTATTGAACCATGATGAAGACCTTTAGTAGCAATGGAGAGAAAGAAGAGATATTTTACAAATAGACAATGCCTAAAGTAAATAATCTAGAAATACAGGAATGAATCTCATTTTGGGTTCTCCCTTAAGTATATCACATGAATTGTTCCATATATCTTTCACAGTCTTTTCCTTTAGCAAATACCTACCATAAATAATGTAGGAATGAGTCTCATTCAGTTTGGATTCTCCCTTAAGAATATCACATGCATTGTCCCATATATCTTTCACAGTCTTTTCTTTTCTTCAAGAATAACAAACATGACTGAATTTAAGAAATATTACTAACCTGTATCTTACTAGAATAAAAAAGGGTGTTTTTGTTTTGTTTTGTTTTGTTTGTTTGTTTTGATGGGAGAGAGGTATGGTTTAAGATTTCCTTACTTTTTATATATTAAAAGTGAATAAACTACAATTTAAAAGAAAGAAAAACAACTTTGATATTTGAGAACTGTTTTCTATACTTCATTTATAAGACTTTTCACTTTTAGCTACTAGGGTCCAATAAAAAGTCCTATATTTCTTTCTGCTGTAAACATGACTAAATGCCACTAAACGCAGGACCTAGAGGGATTTATTAGGAGAGTTTTAATATTTTCAAAACCTAAATGTTAATTTGGCATTAGTGGTAAATTTAGGAGTAAATATATATATGTAAATACCACAAAAAAGGGCTAACTTTAAAAAATGTTTAAAATTTAAAAAAAAATGACTATTAATGACAAAAATAGGAAATGCTAAAGCAATAGGTTAGTGATATTCAAGTTGGCTCTGTGATGAGCTGGACATTTTGGAAAGTGGATTTAATCTAAGCCTATTTACTAGAGCAATTTACTGAGCCAAGTCACCTGATCCTAGAAAGCAGTGTCTCCAGTAAATATGTTTATGTGCACTGTTGTCAGTATGGATCTAATATAACTGTTCAATTCACCCACCCCAACTTTTTATGCTTCAAAGTTAGGGGTTTTGGAATTTTTATTTATTTTTTCCACTTAGGCTAGTTAATACGACAATGTGTCAGGTGACTCATAAGGAATCTATGTATTCTAGCATACAAAGTGCTAGATCTTACTTATCAAATAGAAGTTGGTTTGTTTACTTGTGTAAAACTCATTTATTTTTAGTAGA
>PVKY010007655.1:0-14719 GCA_004027775.1 Bradypus variegatus
CTCGTTCTCACTGACTTAGAGTATAATGTTGAGGAGGGAGAATTCCAGACATGGTGGGGCAAGGCAGGGGCCCCACCAAAGTGGCAGAGGGGGACAAGAGGGTAATCACATTCATTGAACACCTATGGTAAGGCCAGACACTGTGGTAGGCCCTTTCCATTCAGCATCTCATTTAATCTTCAGAGCAGCATTGACAGGGGGGCAAATGCTATCCCCCTAACAGCTGTAGATCCTGCAGTGTTGGCCTGTCCAAGGTCAACAACTGGGAAGTGTTAGAGCTAGGGTTCAAACCCAGTTCTGCCTGGCATCCAAACACATGCTCTTGCCATGTCACCCACTATCTCTGAAGACACAAAAGATTTTTACTGGGTAGGTAGAGAGTGCTCCTCAACCCTTGATTCTGTTCACGTTTTGATACAGACCATCTTCCATCCTCTCAAAGGTCCCTGGGAACTGTGTCTCTCTTCCTGGATTCAAAATCCAGGCCTCACTTCACTTCAGATCAAGTCCTTGCTGCTTCACTCCTGCAGGGTCAGAAGATCTCAGAGTGCACATCCACAGGAAAAGTGGATTCATGGCTGCTGGAAGAAAAATTTGGTATTGACAAGTATGGGTTTTCCAGTCATATGTTCTGACTCTCCCATTTACTATCTGTGTGCCCTTAGGTCAGTTACTTGACCTCTTTTAGCCTCAGTTTCCTCATCTGTAAAATGGAGAGGCCCAAACCTCCCTTTGAGGATTGTTGTGAGGCTTAAATGAGAAAGTGCATGAAATGCACTTTGCATAGAGCCTGAGCACATGATAAGCTTCTTCTTTTCTTTCTTCTTTTTTCCCCATTGCCTGTATAGGGTTGTGGTGGAAGGAAGGCCCCAATAACAGGAAAATCAGTCAGTTTTCTGGAGTTAATATGACTCTTCAGTTGCTGAAGGACCATATTTAGGATTAAAATCATGACTTGAATGTTCCCACTTGTGAAAGTAGGTGGATGCCTTCCTTAGGGTCTAAGACCAGAGCAGAGTTAAATCCTGGATCTGGGTTACTATGGCCCTCTCCATGCCAATTTTAGAACTGTGACCTTTCTTTCCTCTTCTAATTCTTTCCAAGAACAGTAAGACTGATTTGGAAATAATTAGGAAAACATTCCAGAGTTGACAGATTGCCAATATTGGAAATTATGAAACAACTTTACATCCATTATTATAATAAAAACTTGCACCAACAGCACATTATGCTTTGTACACTTGTAAATTGTTGGTAGCCATTCACATCTGTCTTTCTTTCCTTCATGTGTCTGTCAGGGACTATGAATAATTCACTCATTCTGTAGAATTCTCTACAAAATTCATACTCTTTCCCCATGCAGAGTCTGAGACTTGGATCTTTGTCCTGGCTCCATAACCTTGGTCACATTCTCTGAACTCTCCAAATCTTGGGTTCTTCACCTGGAAACAGAAAAGAACAACCCTGTCCCTCTCAAATCATTAGGGACCTGGGGAGGAGGAAAAAAATATCAGACAGGGAAGTGCTTGAAGTGCCTAAACTACTAGACAGATATCAAGGATTAATGTGATGACGTGAATATATGTCTGAAGTGAAAATGACAAAAACTAGGAAACAGAGAAAGAAGGAGAAAAGGAGTAACAGTGTTCTTTGTTTTGCCATTCATTAGCTGAGTGATCTTGCAGAGGCACTTCCTCTCTCTGGGCCTCAGTTTCTTCCTCTGTATAAAATGGGGATTATAATAATAGCTGTTCTTTATATTTCACAGGATTGTTGTATCAGATGGGAAAGTGGGTTTGAAGATATTACCTAAATAAGAAAAGATAATCTAACTTAATTATTAGTACTACTAGTGGTAATGCCTGGTCAAATTGTAGTATTTTTCCAGGGCTTAAACTAGTTTGGCCACTGTTGAAAATGAAATCAATCCTTTGAGATTGCAGGGCATTGCCCGTTAGCTTCCGCAGGCAGGGGTTGAGCCTGGTGACCGGGAGCCTGACTGCTGGCAGCACACTGCTGGGATTCAAATCTAAGCTCTGCCACTAATAGGCCTCTGACTTAGTTTCTCCATCTGTAGAATGGGGATGAAAATTATATTTACTTAACTCATGGACTTATGAGGATTAAGTGACATAATATGTACAAAAAGTATTTCAAAGAGCACCCAGAACACAGAATGTATTTATAGATATCTTCATTCTTGAGTATTAGGTGGTACCTTGGCCCCATGCTGACATTTTATAACTTCTGCTGTAAATTTTATTAAATACCATCTCAAGTATATCTGATACTAGGAAAATCTGGCAGAATGAAAAAGCATTTATATCTGTAACTGTGTGGCTCCTACTTAAAGCTGTTTGCTTTTAAACAGCCACTTTAGACACCTAAATCTCTATCTTGAGATAGCCTAAAAGAAAAGTACTTATGTATCTGAACCTAAGATCCTGCAGGCAGGAGGTGTTGGCAGGACCCTCTTAGATCCTGACAATAGCCCTTGGGGCCCATAGAAAATCTATTTCTATGCCCAAACCAACTCACCTTTCCTTGTCCTCAATGACTCCCAAGGCCCTTCTCCTTTCTATTTTATCGGTGCTCTAGCAGGTTGGGAGAAGGATACAGGCACCCAGATATGGAAGATATCTTTCCCACTCTGGAACCAGCAAGCCAGTAACATCTTAGGCCTCCAATCCTATCCCCTTTGGGACAGAAATCTCTGAGAAGGGCAAATTTTCCAGTCTGTGCCAGATGCTGCAGTTCCACAGCAGTTTCTAATCTGCTACCAAGTGTAACAGGTTTTCCATGTCCTTAGTTCTTGGATGAATGAGAAGATGACGAGGAGCTAAATTAGGTAATGACATCATTTGGTAATAAGTGCACAAGGTGGTGATACAGTAGAAACAACTCGGGTAAATAAACATGGGACAGATTCGTTAAGCTCTTCACCAGAGGCTTATTAAAAAAAAAAAAGTACACTGAAGTCATGCCAGGAAGAGTGGAGAGTCATAGGAACTGGGAAATCAGTATGAGGAAATTCACAAGGCAGCAGCTTTCCATCTTGAGTGTGCATCAGAATCACTTGGAAGACTAATGAAAAGACAATTGCTGGCCCCATCTTGAGCTTCCAATTCAGTGGGAACGGAGTGGGGCCCGAGAATTTGCATTTCTAACAGGCTCCCAGGTGATGCTGGGACCACACTTCAAGAACTACTGTTATAGGGAACCTGAGAAGAGTTGCTGCGAGGCTGTCTTTGTTATAAAAGAGCCTCGGAATTAAGTGAGGCCCCAGGAAAGGAAGCCTGGGGGTGACCGGGCTGTAGAACAGGAGTGCCCAGGGGCTCCCCCGTGGTTTGGTTTCGCGCGTAGCAACAAAAAGGGTCAACACGTTTGTTAGGGGCCTGTTTGCGCGGGGAATCTACAAGCATCCCCATCCACGCCACCACCCCATCCAGGCCTCGGCTTAGGGAGGTGAGGGGGTGCTTCTGCTCCTGTCCTCCAAAGAGGAGGTAGCTGCCTACCTCCTCCTTCTCCACCCGAGAATCCGAAGTTGAGGGGCCCTGGCTCACCACCGTCGTCCCGCTCTGAGGGCAATTGAATGGGGCCGGACGGGGCTCCCTATCGAGCCGAGGTCGGCTGCCCTCGGGGGATGGGGAATTGGTCTCCCGGCAGAGTTGCGGGATTGGAGCCATTTAAGACGCTGGGACATTCCGCGGTTTCCGCCTCTGACGGTCGGCAGTGGGGGGCGCACCAAGACAGCAGTTCGGAAGCTGCGCTTTGTCACCAGGGCCGCGAGGGGCTTGGGAGAATGGGGGGCGCAGAAAGGGGCCTCGGGGACAGGACGGGGCGGTCGACCGGCTGCTAGGTCGGAAAAGGACGCTCAGGGGGCTACCGGCCTCACCTAAGACAGCCCCGGAGGTGGGGGTGGGGTGGGAGATGTGGAGAACGGCAAGGACGGAGGCGCGTGGCCCGGGCCCAGCCTGTGCGTGCACTCCTGTCTTGGGCCAGAGACGCCTTGTCTTCGGGGTCGGCATCCCCTCTTCAGCTCCCTCCACTGCAAGGAATCAGTTACTGGGACCCTGACTCCCGAAACCCACCGCCGCGGGTACGGGCGCAACAGAACAGACTCAGGGCCAGGCTTCGCCGCCGCGAGCTCACAATCCCTCCACGTCGCGGCGCCCTGCGGCCCTTCCTGCTAGTTAACCATCATTCCCGGAGTGCCCCGCTCCTGGGAGACTTACGGTAATGGGGCCAGCGGGCTCCAGCGGGTCGCTCACAGCCTGCCCCCCCCTCCCCGGCGCCTGGGCGGGGCCGCAGACGCCCCACAACCCCAGGAAGGGAGGCCCGGGTCCGGGTCCTTCAATCTTACCCAAGGAAACCCAGTTGTCTGTCTGCGGTGTTAGGAACGTGGTCCTGGGCCCTTGGGACGCAGCGCTAACGTTGGAGCGAGAATCTGGTGTTCGGTGGATGGGTTAAAATCCCGGCTCGGCCACTTCCCAGGTCCGTGACCCTGGGCAGGTTCCTCAACCTTTCTGAGAGCCAGTTTTCCCGCTGCGTATTGGGAGTAATTATACACCATCTGGGCGCTCGATGAGAGGAAGGGGACAAGTCTGGGTCGCAAGGAGGCTTCATGACAGTCAGTCTTCAGATCTCACCCAAGAGTGTTTCCATTTCGCGGGAGGGGGAGGCTGAGCCCGCCCAGCAGGTTGGACTTCCTCGCCTGGGGCGGGGGCGGCGGTGGGCGGTTCTCCCACGCCAAGGGGGAGAGACCGATCTCTCCGCGCCCAGTCCGGCGTCCTCGCGTCTGTGTGCCGGGCGAGGCCAGTCAGGGCGAGGGGAAGGGGCTGCGGGCCCTGCCTTGGTCATAGAACAGAGAGAGGAGGACTTAGCACACCGGGACAGAGAGACCCAGAAACAGAATGGCAACAAGTGAGGGAGCATTTAGGGGCGGGTTAAGACGCCAAGGAAAGGTCCCGCTGGGTAACGACGCCACCCAGATTGGAGTTCCCGATCCCCGGGTTGGGCCATCCCGACCCGCGCCGCAGTGGGCGGGTTCCCTCTTCCAGGGTCCGGTGAGAGGGAGGGGCGCCCCATTGTGGGGGGAGGGCGGTCAGGTTTGTCTTACCCTGGGCCGTCCCAGCACTCAGAAAGGGTTTGCGTCCTGAAAAAAATATTTTAAAAGACAAAGCAAAACCGAAAACCAATTTCCCCTGGCACGCAGGAAAGGAACCCATGGTATGCATCGCTCGTGATAATAATTGGCCAGTTTCCTCTTCTTCCTGGTTTCTCTTTATCCAAAGGAAGAACAACCCAAACCAAGACCTCCTTCTACAGAAGAAGCACCAGCAGGGACATCTGGTCCCCCAGATGCAGGTGGCCAGGGCCTAGAGGTTTTGAGTGGACTACCTCCACTGCTGGTAGGCAGGCCTGGCCTGAGCCTCAGGTTCTGCCCCTTGGGTCAATCCATCCAAGAGGACAGTTTGAGGAAGGCAGCTGCCATATAAAGGAAAACACCCTGGTAAAGCCAGATCCCTCCCAAATGGATCAGGCCGTTGTACCTGGGGTATGGTTGTTCTTGACAGGCTGTAGGGAGTGGGAGAACCTCAGAAACCATCAGCCAACGTCAGTGGCCTCTGTGCATTTTTCTAGGGAGAGGGCTGCCAGATAAGTGAAGGGGCTGTGAACCCCAGGACTTTAAAATTGGCTGGGAGACCTTTCCAGAATGTTCTCAGGACCTTAGCAGATTGTGATGGTCAAAGAGGGACTGATTTTCTCTTAGGGTCTCCAGAGTCTCCTGCTGCAGTGAGTCCTAGTATTTTGGAACTCAGGCCCTGAAGACCTTTCTTACCTGTTTGGGCAGTGCAGCTAATCTCCCACCCCACCTCCCTAAAGGTGGCTCTTGTCTCCCTTCAGCCCCATGACTTCCTTGAGCCATATACACCCCCACCCCCAGCTTCTGATCCCCACCCCAAAGGAAGGCAAGACTTGGCTTTCTCAGGGACTCAACCAAATAGTTTTGGGGCATTTATTTTTTCTCTACTTTTCCTCCACTTTTCCTTCATGCCCCAAAATAAGTGGCCTGGATTACTTTCTCCCCCCCCTTCTCCACCCTGTGTATTTATATGGGAGTGAGGAGGAGGAGAAAAGCCTTTGGCAAAAACCTCAGGTTGAGGTTTTGGAATGGAAGGCTCAGAACCCAGGGTCTGCCACTTTTCTAACAGTTCAGTTGTGTTGATGGTCTTAAGAGACAGGGAAGGGGTTGAAACCTGACTCTTATTTACTTTACTTATGTGCTTCCTCTCTGCTTCGGATTTCTCAGGTGCAAAATAGGGATGATTCATAATAATATCTTCCTCAGAGCCTGTTGTGAGAATGACAAGAGCTAATGCTTGTGCAGTGTTTAGAACAGTGACTCCGCTTATCACATGGGGATCCCAAGCTTCCAGGTGGGGTTCCTCTTTGGCCACCTGGGAAAATGTGGGGTGAGGAGTCCAGGTGTGTGGGTCTGAGCTTTCTAGGTAGACAGGAGCCCCCTGGAGCCCCCCCCCCCAGTAAGGGCTGAAACTTTGTGGAGGATTGCTTTTGGAGAGATCTGGCATCATTGGGGGGTTGAAGCATCTCTGAACAGCAGGGCCTGCCAGGGCCTCGGAAGGAGGACTGTGGGAAAAAGGCACTGCAGCCTGCTGGGGACTTTTAAAAAGATTGTTATGCAGATTAAAAGAGAAACGGGGGTCAATGCGCTCTGTAATGATGGCAGTTTTCAGGATAGTAAGGACGAAGGGAGAATCCATAGCATCTCTGCTAGGGTGGGGGAGGGGTGTCCCGGTATTTGCGTGCATGAGTGTTGGGCCGATAGTCCAGTCAGGAAATTGTTGGTCCGGGAAACAAACTGCGTTGGGTGCATTCGGTTGGTGGCTTGAGGCCTCGAACTTTGGGAGGTCCTCAGAGAGTCAGTCTTGCCTTGGGGCCTCCAGCGCCCGGATGAGGCATGGGCGTGGGGATGTGGGGCACCCGGGCAGAGGGCAGTGCGTGCTGTGGGAGGACGTCCGCAGCGCGGGCCTGGGAAGCTGCCCGGTCTCGGGCATCTGGAGTCCGCGCGGGCAGGTGTAGAGGCGAGAGCCGCTGCAGGGATCGCGGGACTAGAAGGGTCGGGGTTCCGCAAAGCCTCTAGCTTCGGGTCCCAGGCGCTTGGCCTTTGACTCCAGAGGCCGGGAGAGGAAGGCGCGCTGGTCCGAATTCAAGAGTTCCCGAAACCGCAGGTCTCGCCCGCCTGAAGGAGGTTTCGTTCTGCGCTGCCGGCAGCAGCCGTGCGCCGCTCTGCCTCAAGTTCCCGGACTGATCTCCCGACGACTGGGATCCAGTGGACCCGTTCCCCGAGGGGGTCGCACCCCGCCGTGCCTCTGGCCCTCTGGGCTCCCAGACAGGAGTCGGCGGATGCCACGATCCGGGCGGGGACCGCCAGAACCTCTCTGCCTTTGGACCGCGCCCTCCTCGGAGACCCAGTAGCGCAGGAACTTCGACGGCAAACTCCTGCATCACGGCCTGGAAGATCATGGAGGAGCCAAGATCAATATCCACGACAGCCAAGCGCTGCTTATTGCTTAAAAGGAAGCTCCCTTTGTTCTTGCATTTTACCAAAGTGAGAAACAAAACCGTTTTTTTTTTTTACTGATAAAATTTTTGCCAACACGGAAGCAGCCAAACCGGTTCCCTGGTACCCCAGCCCCCCATCCCAGTCTCCCTATCCCTTGCTCTCCGCCGGGAGGCGCGTGTGGCTCTCAGGGCCGAGGCGATTGTCTCTCGGAGCGGGGCCCGCAGCCCCTGAGGCAATCTCACCTCCGCCGCCGGTCTCCCGAGCAGTGTTTTCTCGGGAAGCGGAGCTGCACCAAAGGGTCAGAGAGTCTGGGAGTCAGTCCACCCCAGGTTCCGATTCCACTTAAAACGACCCGCGCATTTTATCTCCCCGTCGTCTCCCCAGGGTTCCCACCCATCCCCAGCCCTGACCTGCCGGGGCGGAAGAGATGCCTCGAGCTTTTGAAGTCGCAGGAATTTCAATCGGAAAGGAGCCGAGCTCGCCGGCCCCAGCGGGGAGGGGATGGTGGACTCGCAGAGGGGAAGGTTATTTCCCCCAACCCCGCCGGGGGCGAAAGGCGGCTCCCCGAGACCACTTAGACTGTTGTCAACCGTGGAGGCTTCACTGCTTCTACGAATTTACCCTCGGTCTCGAGGTGTGTCATGAATAACCTTCAAAATTTAGTGATAATAGCCCTATTAGGATACCCCTCTCCAAAGACTGTTTCCGGTATTCAGTACTCTCTTTTCTCCTTCCTCCCATTAAACATGCGACCTTTATCTCGCCTCTGTTCATCAAATGTTGATGAAAGAATGCTTTAGGAAGAAGTGACATTTGATTAAAATTTTTTCCCCTTATCTTCCGGTTTCTTGCGACCGGGGTGCAGTAGATCCCTAAAGACCGGGGAAACTGAGGATGCTTTGTAAGGCCTTGGAGCGGAGCAGGAGTCAGGGAAGGGATGGGGCGCGAGTCGGAGCCCAGGGAGGCATCCCCTCCGAGCGAGGATTTAGCCCCCTCCTGAGGGGCGGGACCTGAGAGGAAGCCCCGCTCCGCTGGGCTGGACCCAGGAAGGAGACGCCAGTCGCACCCCTTGATCTCTCTCAATTCTACTCCTCTTTCATCTCTGGGAAAACCCAGAGGAAAAGAGATCAAACGTAGGGCCCTCCCATTGAATGCAAAGCTGGGGGCGGGGCAGGGGAGTTGGGAATACCTCTAAGGAGGAGGGGCGGCTGAGCTAGGGTTGCAGGCGAACCGGGTGGAGGAGGGGACGGTGGGCAGATCCAGGCCCAGTCCTGGAAGGCAGAGGTTTAACCACCTCGGCAAATTTAAGAGGAGGCGAGCAGTGAATCGACTTTGATAGAGGAGAAAGCAAGCCAGGTGCTCTCTCAGGCTCATGTTGAGCCCAAGGAAAAGAGGGGAGTGCCAGAGTCCTTCGACAGCTCTGTGCACCTCAGCCAAGGCTCTGGGATTTGATCCTTCTCCCCAATCCCTCCCCTCTAATGTCTAGAATATCTCCCGGATTTGTGGGCTCAGGGGAAGGGAGCTTTGGGAGTTGAATGAGTAGAGATGCCCCAGTACCCCATCTCCCGGGCAAGGTTAAGGAGCATCTTATTAAATTGGAGGAGTGGGAAGGGAGCTTTTGTCTTTCCCCGGACTCCTTGCTTCTTCCTTGCCTCCATAACCCCATGGATAAGAAGACTGAGAGTGGAGGGGTTGGGGTGGGAGGTGGAGGGAAGAGAAAAAGTAGGAGGAGTAGGAAAGAAAATTAGGAGGAGGAAAGACCAAAAGATAGTAGTAGGGGCTTTTCTTTAAAATCTCTAATGTTGGGGCTTTCCCTTAGGACACAGAGGTGCAGCACACAAGGGCCACCCTTTTCTGTCAGCCTCCAGGACTAGAAGCCCTGGGGAGGAGTGGATATAGGGAGTCATAGGGGTTACAGATAGGAAAAGGCATCCATCTCCTTCCTCCAGCCAAGTGGGGAGAGATCCAGCCCATCTGCCCCTCACTCAGGGTGGGAGGGGCCAGTTTTCTAATGGATTCTATTCCCTTTTTCCTGGAAGAAGACTTGAGAGGGAGCCTATAGCCACCCCCGAAGATCTTATGCTCCACAAATGACCCCCAGCTCTGCGATGAAGGTTCGCCTTCCGTCCCCAAAGATTTTGCTGTCCTGGGTCACTTGCTCTTTCAGGGCATTTTCAATGACTTCTCTTTCTTATAAACCCAGTGTCACCCACTTCTGGAGTGGGAGACAGAAGACCCTGGGCAGGGACTGGAGGAGGACCCTGTCAAGCGAACCTCTGCAAGCCCCAAAGCTCTCTCAACCACTGCCCTAACCCCAGGTGTGAAAGAGTGCCTTCTCCCAGCCAGGGACCTCTGGCTCCTCTGCCACGTCCGAAGCCAAACTTGTCAGCCCTTCTTTTCACTCTCAAAACCTATTTCTGGAAGAATTTGTTGACTCTGAATGAATAGTTTTAAATGCGGGCAAGAAAAATAGAACCTCCCCCACCCCACATACCTGAAGTGCAGGCGAGGCTCTAGCAAACGGGAAAGTGATTTCTTCTAGGAATAGCCACCTTGAGGTCAATCCCAGCTGTGGAAAGCTTAGGACCACCTAAATGGGAGTAAGAGGATTTAAAAAAAAAATCAGTGAATACTTTGAGTTAGCAGCCAAAACGGATCCTTAAAGAAAAAAATATTAAGGCATTTATCTCTTGCTCCTTGGGAAAGGAAAATCTTAACAAGTTCTCTTTTCTTTCCCCGGAGGAAAGAGACAGTTGGAGGTGGGTGGGCGGGAGGGAGGAGGAAGAGATAGGAAAGGATATCCCCGGCTCGAGCTCTCCAAAAAACTGGGGGTGGGGTGGGGTGTGTGGAATACGTTTTTCGGTAGCTTGTAAAAAGACTTTGGAAGCCAGTGTGATGTTAGCTCGCCAGGGGCAGGCAGCTGTAATGATGCCTAGAGAAGCGAGGCTAGTGAGTCGGCCTTCACACTTCTAAAATGCAGTTACGGATTCTCTCATCAGCGTTAGATCAAGGCACCAAATTAAGAAACCAAAAGCCAAAACAACAATCAAGCAAACAACAAAAAAATCAAAAGCGAATTCAATTACCGAGTCCCGCGGCCCCTGCGGAACTCCGTGCGCGTTAAGCTCTCTCTTCTTTCTGCGGAATTCCATTTGCATCCCCTCTGCCTGGGTGTCTCCCTCTCCCTGTGTGTGTCTCTCTGTCTGTTTTCACACTCTCCTCCCCATTCGAGCGAGGCCCACACCTGGCGCATCACTGTCGAGCCATTAGCTGCGGGTCTCCTTTCATCTTCGCTGTGGCAGACGTTTCTATTTATCCACTTGCGCTCGCCCAGTGGCGTCACCAGCGGTACTGTAATGACGATTGCAGCGGGAGGATGACAGCTTAGAAAGAAGAGGGCAATGGGGCTTCCTCCCAGAGGCGGTGCGGCACAGAGGAGCGCTCGCATCACAAGGTGACCCCAGCTCCCCACCGCCACCGCCGCCGTCACCGCCGACATCGCGCGCCGGCCGCTCCGCGCCCGCCTAGCCGCCTGGCCTCCTTTTCTTTCTCCAGCAGCCAAGATCTGTCCGACCGCTGGGGACCCAGGGAACCGAGGGTTAGGAGCTCACTTGGGGCTTTTCTCCTCCCCCCTCCGGAGAACCCCGGGATGGAGAGCCGAAAGGACATAGTCATGTTTTTGGAGGGGAGTCAGCTTGGCACCTTGGTTGGCAAGAGGGTCTCCAATTTGTCCGAAGCCGTGGGCAGCCCGCTGTCTGAGCCACCCGAGAAGATGGTGCCCCGTAGTTGCCTGAGCCCGCGGGCCGGTCCTCCGGCCGCCCGGGAGCGCGGCGGGGGAGGCCCGGAGGACGAGCCGGTGGACGGACTAGCAGGCAGCAAGGCGGGAACCGGCGCGGAGCCGCGAGCAGCCGGGGCGGCTGTTCTCGGCCCGGGCCCTCCGGCCCCCTCTATCAACAGCCTCTTAGGCCAGGGGCAACCCAGCAGTTCGGACACCGAGTCGGATTTCTATGAAGAAATCGAGGTGAGCTGCACCCCGGACTGCGCCACCAGGAACGGCGAGTACCAGCACAGCAAAGGTAGCCATCGCGCCTCTCCGTTCCCCGGGCCTCCCACCGCGCCCACCCTTCTCCTCAGCTCAGGCCGGGAGGGGGACAGTCCTTTGCCCCAGGACAGGGTGTCTGGAGGGACCCACTTGAGGGACTCTCCCCAGTTATCTGCGCCCTAGCAGGGGGTTTCCTTCTCCACTAGGGCATTGGCGGGACTGGGGGTGAGAGCTGTGCCCCGGGGTAAGGAAAGGAGGAAGACACAAACCCTCTGCTTGAGGGAGATTCAAAATGCACTTCCAACCCCCCCCCAGTGTTTTGTGGGAATGCTTCAATTGTACCGGGAAGACCCCTTTCCCGGATCGTGGGCGAGATCAAACGCAGATCCGAGCAGGAAGCTGTGAGTCCATAAAGGACCGTAAAATCCTGGCCGACTCGGGCCGCCTGGGTGCTGCGGCCCTCCGACCAGTTTGCACGTCGGTCAGAGGTCCAGATTACCTTGTCACTTCCCGGGCTCTGCGGCGCCAGGTCGGAAATGGTCCCAGTGGTCTAATTGCCTTTGGTCTCCGGTTGCATTTGAAAAGGCAGAGCTCGGACCCTCCCCCTTTCCCATCTCCTTCCCAGTCCCACTTCTCCACCCAAAGGAAAAAGAGCTGCAGGGGGTAGGAGCCCCACCCTTCCCTGGAGTATGCCCGAAGTGGGGTTTGTCACACTGATTTAACTAGACAACCTCGTCAAACCTGGACTATGGTGGAAGGGCAGTAAATGCTCCATAAGGGTGTCCCCCTCCTTTTGCCAACAATCCCCTCTGCCTGAGGGGGGCAGAAAACTGGGAGGGAGACCCCACCAGCTTGGCCTGCCAGGGTCCTTCAGCCACCAGCAAACCCTCCTCCAAAAGGCTGTGGAGTGGGAAAGGCCTGGAAGGGAAGAGAGACCACTCCTTGGCCTTGGCAACTAACACAAGGTGCGGTGCACCCAGCTCCACCTCTTAACCTAATCATCCACTGAACTCAGATTCTCCCCTAACAAGTCTTCAGATGTGCTAAGTGATACACTCCACTTAAACAGGCTACAGTAATAGGCTACTCAAAATGCATTCCTTTACCACCCCTGCAACACACTCCATCTAGTACACACAATCCTACACCTGAATGGCAGCCTGGCAATGCAAGAGCAAGTTAACCCTGGGCCTGCCCAGACCCAGAACCACCAAGACCCAGAATTCACATCATACTGGCACAAAGGTTCATATCAACTCTCCCTTCTGTCAGATAAGCACAGCCTTGCCTACCCTTGCCAACTGTGGGCAGAAACCTCAGAGAGGTTGCACCTTGCTGGTGCCCCAGGGCAGGTGGGGAGGGATGCTGACAGCCTCTGTACTCAGCAGGCCTGAGGCCGAGGTTTCTCAACCAGCAGACTGGCTCAGCTTCCAAACGGCCGCTGGGGTGCCCATCCCAAAGGCGAGCCTGTTCTCCTTTCCTCTTTTCCATGGGTCCTCAGCGCTTTGAGCAGGAGCAGTGGCTGTGGCAGTCTCTGTGTGTGTGTGTGTGTGTGTTTGGGGGTGGGTGGGGGTTCCTACCTTCCCTCTCCACGCCCACCTTCCTCTACCCCAGGCTCATGTCAACGGCGTTGGTATTTGTTGTGTGTCTGTGTGTGTGTGCACGCTCGTGCCCTGGGCTCCCCGAGCAGGGCCGGGCTCTGAGACACTGGCTGGCAGTCCGAACGGCGGCAGCGAGGCGCCCAAAAGCAACGGTGGCGGAGGAGGCGGCGGAGGGAGTGGCTCACAGGGCACCCTGGCCTGCAGCGCCAGTGACCAGATGCGCCGATACCGCACCGCTTTCACCCGGGAGCAGATTGCGCGGCTGGAGAAGGAATTCTATCGGGAAAACTACGTATCGAGGCCGCGGAGATGCGAGCTGGCGGCTGCCCTAAACCTGCCCGAAACCACCATCAAGGTATGCGCGGCTGGGGGCCAAAGGGGATGTGCACCGACCCAGACCTGCAGCCCACTCCCCTAAGCCCCGCACCCGCATCCGGGTCTGAGGTCTTCTTGCCACGTGGCAGCAAGGCCCGGGGTCTCCAGGCCTGTGCGGGCGGGCTCGAGGGGAGGCCGAGCAGTGCAGGGCAGATTTTCCCTCCTGTCAGACCCTAGGCAGGTGCTGCTGCCATGCGGATGACCCTGTCACTTTCCTTGCCAAATAGACAATGAGGATGGGGTGCCCGTGCAGGTGACAATGAAGTGCCCCAGGGGAGAGTGGTTGGAAGGGGATGCGTTTCTGGGGGAACAGCTGCCTGGCCCTTCTTTCAGGGACCCTGGTCCCCTGCCCCTTGCATACTGGGTTCCTGCACCCCAGTGGGTATTGGTCAGAAGGGCAGAGGAAAGGAGGGTCAGGGACAGGATTCCAGCTCAGGAGATGGTGGGACCTGCCCTGTGGGCATTGTCAACCCGAGTAGGGCAAGACTTTTGGTCTTTGGGCTGCGCGGCCGGGGACCAGCCCATCAACCTACTCGGCTCCTCCCCCCAGGTGTGGTTCCAAAACCGGCGCATGAAGGACAAGCGGCAGCGGCTGGCCATGACGTGGCCGCACCCGGCCGACCCCGCCTTCTACACGTACATGATGAGCCACGCGGCGGCCGCGGGCGGCCTGCCCTACCCCTTCCCGTCGCACCTGCCCCTGCCCTACTACTCGCCCGTGGGCCTGGGCGCAGCGTCCGCCGCCTCGGCTGCCGCCTCGCCCTTCAGCGGCCCGCTGCGCCCGCTCGACACCTTCCGCGTGCTCTCGCAGCCCTACCCGCGGCCCGAACTGCTGTGCGCCTTCCGCCACCCGCCGCTCTACCCCGGCCCGGCACACGGACTGGGCGCCTCGGCTGCCGGCGGCCCCTGCTCCTGCCTCGCCTGTCACAGCGGCCCGGCCAACGGGCTAGCGCCCCGGGCCGCCGCGGCAGCCGCTTCGGACTTCACCTGTGCCTCCACCTCCCGCTCGGACTCCTTCCTCACCTTCGCGCCGTCGGTGCTCAGCAAGGCCTCCTCCGTTGCGCTGGACCAGAGGGAGGAGGTGCCCCTCACCAGATAAGGAGGAGCCCGCGG
>PVKY010007656.1:0-14724 GCA_004027775.1 Bradypus variegatus
CTGTGAACGGTTGACTGTATACCATGGATGATTGTATGTTATGTGCATGTGTTTGAATAAAAAAAAAGATGTGGGTGTTTTGAAAAGTTTATCATTCTAGTCTTTTCAGAAAGCCAATATGAAGGCTTTTATTTTCCTTTCTACATTAATTGGTTCCCAACACTCCTAATTGTCACAAGATTCAACCACAAAACCATGTTAATTCACAACAAAGAGGTACCTTTCCAACTGAATAGAAAAATCAGAAAGAAAAACAGAACCTCCCATAAGGCAGTTAAATTGCTTTGTTCCCTTAGTATGACAACTGCTGTTTAGGTTTAATTATTTGATACTACTTCCTAACATTCTAATATGTGTCAGCACCCTCTCTGCAGGTTTCTTCAATTACATTTCTTCTGACAAGTAAGGGTGAGACTACCCGGGTTTCTGTGAGCATTAAAGGGCTTGCAGATTGGTAGCTTCCAAATTAGCAGGCGTGGAGGCACAACAGTGATTCCGTTCTGTCCTAGTCCCCAGTGAAAGCAATTAACAAGAAGGGTAACAGGAATATGGTTCTTTTTCCCCAGGAGCCTGGCGCCTTCCTTGGGAGAGGAGGCTTCCCAGAGACACCATGCTGGCAGTGCAAAGTGCTTCAAGATCCCTTAAACCCAAAGCTGCTGCTCAAATTCTCGGCCAGGGCAAACCGATGGCATCTCCACTTGTTAATATTTACAGCAAAAGGGGGAGTGGGTTTCTAGAAAGAAGAAACCACGTCACCCCCTCTACTGTAATCCAGATTGCCTTTCAGCATAAATCACATGGTAAGAGTGCAATATATCCTTGTTGAATAAAAGAGGGAATGAAAACCTGACACACGAAGGTATTCAATAATGTGTTTTAAATAAATGAAGCGATCCACTCAGGCACTGCGGAAGGGGAATATTTACCGTGGAACGACCTGAGGCAGGCTGAGCTTCCTGCCGGAGACAAAGTAGAGCTCTGGGGCAGACCCCTGCGCTTGCATCCCAATGAGGCAACATTATGGAAGGCCTTGGGCAAGTCACTTGGGGCCGGCCTCATCTTTCCCATCTGGAAAAAAGGGGCTACCCCCTACTCATCTTGCACCGTTCTTTCACGAATTCGAAAAACAAAACATGTAGATCAGCCACTTAGCACAAGGCCTGGCATGTGGAAGACCGGGTATGGAAAAATGGTAAAAATCCTAAAAGTGCTAACGTTTCTTCAGGCTTCTCGCCTCATAAAACCCTCAGGCCAACTCTACAAGGTGGGCACTTTTATCTCCCTCTTCAAGTGAGAAAACTGACGCGAAGAGGGTAACGACAGCCGAGGGGCGGAGCCGGGATTCGAACCCGAGTATTAAGTGCAGTGGTCCGCATTTCTATTCACCACAGTAGTTTTCACTATATCATAGCATCAGCAACCACTTAAAAACTTAGGCGCTGAAAGAGGCATTCCGCAGGCATTTTCATCGACTCCTCCCCCCAACTTTGTGAGGCAGGGTTAATTCTACAACAGTGAAGTGCAGAGAAGTTCGGCGACTTGCCCCAAGTCACAAGACGCACACCCGGGAGCAAACACCTCCAGGTTCACCCCGGGTCGTGGGAGCCTCCCCTCACTCAGCACTCAACCACGCGCAACCTCTGCGCTTCAGTGGCCCAAAGTGGACTCCACTCTTCTTAATGCAAGGAGACCTCCGAAACCCCGTCCGCGTCCGCCCCAACTGCCCACACGGTCAGCGAGGCTGCTCTCGCCCTCCCGGATCTGACAGCTCCGGATCACCCCTTGCCCATCTCCACAGACCTGGCCAGGGGGCGGGGGGGGGGCGTCTCCCAGTAGCCCCCAGGGCAGACCTGGCAGGTTGGGGGAGGGGAAACCAGGACAGAGCGCATGCCCAGAGGCTTTATTAGGCCCCCAGCTCACCTGGGAGTCACGGAACTCCACCACCACGTTCTCACTGCTCCATCTCGCCGCCATCTCCCCAGTCCCAACGCCCCGGCCCCAGGACGGTGCGCTTCCCCCCAAACCCAGGTTCCGGGGATCAGCTTGCCCCACGCAGCCTGCAAACCAGCCCTGCTACGTCCCGGCCCGGTCCCTCAACCTGCCGCAAACCATTGGCTGACCCACACACCGGGTCCAACCCTCTTCCCGGCTCCTCCAATTGTGGCACCGCGCCTGCCAAACACGGACCCGCCTCCTCTCACGTCCATCTCTCAGCTCGGGTCACTCATGCTGCACAAGGCCGCGGAACCGCCCCCTTGCCGCGAGCGCTGCTGGGAGTTGTAGTCCAAGGTGGAGCAGGGCTTGGGTGAGCGGTGAGACGCTTTCCTGGTAGATTTGGCAGAGGGGAGGCGTACGCTGTCTGCCCTATTCCCTGTCAGGTATTCCTGACAAAGACGCAGACCCAGTCTAGAAACCCAAACCCAACATCCGTGCAAACCCAAGGTTACTTTCTCCCGTGGGGCCTGCTGTAAAGGCATTTCAAAGTCTGCACAATGTATTGTTTCATACAGAATAGCAGGGGCTCCCAAGTGTGGTCTAAGGACCCCTGGGGGTCTCCGGGACACATTCAGTGGGTCTCCAAAGGCAAAACAATTTTCATAATCATAGTAGGAAGCCATTTCCCTTTTTCACTTTCATTCTCTTACCCGTGTACCGAGGCTACATGATGCATATTGCAATAGACTACATGTAGAAGCAGATGTGAGAAAACAGCTGTTCTCTATTAAGCCAGACACTAGAGAGATTTGCCACTCTTTCGTTAAATTTTTTTGGTTTGGGAAAATATAGTGTTTTTTTTTAATAAAAAGGAAGGTAATTCATTAAACATGAATGTTTAAATGAGATAATGAATAAATATTTTTTAAATTCTGTTTTAATTTCTAATACAGTTACTATCAGTTGATATACCCCACATAAAAGTTTTTGGGTCCTCGATAATTAAGAGTGTAAATAGGTCCTGAGGTTAAAAAAAAAATTTTTTTTGTGAATCACTGCTAGATCATGGTGAGAAGTGATTGAGTTTCCCTCTTCTGTCTTACCTTTTCATTCCCACCCTGGCTTAACTGGGTGGCTTAGCCTCAGTTTTCTTACAGAAGTGGGAAATGACCTACACCACTTGGTTATTGTAAGGTGCTAAGCACAGGGCCTGGAATGTAGTAAATGCTCAAGTATAAACTATTGTTGTTCTTGTTGTTAATATTATTACTGTTTCCATGTACAAGTCATTGCATGAATGGAGATAAGAAGGTATGGTTCACCCTCTTCATGGAATGTTGGGTGTAAGGGAGGCAGATGAACATGTCAACAGGTTAGGGTGACCAACTTGTCCCAGTTTGCCCGAGACTGTCCAGGTTTTAGCACTGGAAGTCCTGCATCCAGGGAACCCCTTTAGTCCCAGGCAAATTGGGACAGTTGGTTGCTCTACAATAGGTATATACTTGGCAGAACGAATTGTGTTTTATAATAGACTTGCAAGCAGGGTGCCAGGAGAGAACAACCTAAGTGGGGGACCTGAAATGGCTTCCTGAAGGAGGTGATGTTTGAGTTTTATAGTGTAATATTAGGTTTTGATAGAGTGTGGAAAGTATTTCAGCATAAAGAGTTTGAAAAAAGACCCTGAAATTGTGAAGAGTAGGATGTGTTCCAGAGACATAAAGCAGTTCCATGTTTCTTTCCTTCTAAATACACATCACAATTTGTAATTTATTTGTGTGTTTGTTTATTTCAAGCCTTGGGAAGACAGATACCAGGTCTATTTTGTTGGGCCCTGCATGGTGCCTTAAAATACTAGATGCTCCATGAGGAGTGTCCAATGAATGAATGTGAAGAGCCTATAAAGTCATAACCCATGTGCAGTCAAGGTCAAAAGAACACTTCTGTGCAGTCAGAAGTAATTTCAGAAACCATTCAGAGTCTTTACTTGTAATTCTTTACACCAGGAAGGGAAAACATAATGACCAATCATTCTCTTTAAAATCCCCTTTGCTTTCTTTCCCATCCACCCATCAGCTATTCTCACACACTGTGGCCCCTGAAACACTTCTCAAGCTCTGAACTTCATCCTCTAATGTCCTTTCTTCCTGCCTCTCATTTCCTCCCAATTTTCCATCACTTAAGTCTATGGACTGTTCTAGAGAGAAGAGCTTCAGCTCACACAGCCAGGAAGGGGAAAGATGCCAGGCAAGCCCAGGGGCAGGGAGAGAGGAAAGGCAAAGTCCACCTCTAAAGCATGCTTATGCCATCACATAGGAAAAGATGAATAAATTAATTCATCTAACATACCACATACTTATTTATTTGGTTTTTGTTTGGTATGTAGTAAGTGCTCAATAAATCCCTGCTGAGTGAATGAGTAGCAAATAGTCAGGCATTGCTATAACTTAGGGTTTACGGCTGGTTGTAGCATGAATTAAGGCTGGAAAACTTGGGAAAGGGCTAGTTATAAAGGGTCATGCTTAGCCATTTGAGTTTTATTTTGGACAAATATATATGGGTTCCAAAGCACCCTATCTGTCTTTCTACAAATAGATTTGTAGATCTGTTTCCCACCCAAACCAGTAGGGTTGCCCTTGCCTGAGCATCCCTGCAAACCTCCCCCACCTCCTTAGTTCACATTTGTCTAGTTCTCAAAAATCTGCTTGTCATGGTTCATAGGCATAGAAAGTACTCCGGGTTTCAAATCCTTAGTGCTCTCTGTTCTCTCAATTTTTCTTTCTTAAAATTGTGAAAAGGACCCAGTAGAGAGGGAATGTGAGCACCTTTCAAACTACCTCTTCAGGCCCCTCTTTCCATTTCCCACCCACACTGTCACTATGAAAGAGTGGGGACTCTGGAGCTAATTCTAGAACTCTCAGGCTGCTGCTTCTTTGCTTTGTACCTCTGAGATCCACATGAAAACATCCTGCCTAAATCAGAGGCTGGGGTGTGTTGGGGTTTCTTGCTAAGCAAACCACACTTACTGACCAGGCCACAGGGCCCTTATCGTTAAACAATGTCTTTTCAGAGGGACATTGCTAGCCAAGCCACAGGAAAGCAGCCTACCCAACAAACCCAGAAATCTAGGGCCTCCGCTGGCGTTTATTAGCAACTAGTCAAGCAAGTTTGAAAAAGATCCTTTATCTTTCTAGTCCTCTGTTTCCTATTCTGCAGAATGTGGAGCTAGTCCCTTTATGGTTGGGAATCTTGGAGCCCTGCCCCAGCCCCATTAGTACTCTCTTCATCAGTAACCAAGTATTTATGGATGTGCCCATATCATCTTCTTGCTATGTGTACCTGGTTGCTCATTACCTTGGTTTCTCTGTTTTAATTTTCCCTTTTCAAGTAAAACAATGAAAATGTAAAGAACTTTTAGAGGACTGAGAGGGAGCTTTCCACTGGGGAACTCTTGCCCACCTTCAGAGTTGATGCTTGGGGCTGGCTTTAAGGCTCCGGGACACTGTCCTAACCCTTTGTAGCTCAAGACAGAGAAAAACCAAGGGTTTCCCACTGCTTCCCAGGAGTAGGCAGGCACTAATGAATCATGCCTCCTACTTTCTGAACCGCTCAAGTCCCAGACTTAACAGTTTTCCCTGAGATGTTTATAACTGAGGCTTTGCAGCCTTGTTATACACTGACATTTGCAAATAGCTCTGGCAACCAATTTTATTAGCTCTTTCTCCTGACTGTTCTGGAAGGTGGGTCCGCAGTTTATTAACCCTGTTTCACAGCCACAGCTGAAGGAAAGCCAAGAAGCAGCTCACCCAGGATAAGTGAGAACATGAAGATGAAAGAGCTGAGGTTCCCAGTCTAGCTGGAATCATTTCTGTATCTGACTGCCTTGCGTTGAGCGCCTCCAAAATGACTTTTCACCCTCCCCAGAGCCCTCAGCTACCCAACAGGGGGGAAATGAACCCACAAGGGAAAGTTGGAGCAAAACACACAAGGACTTGATGCAACAAATGACAAAAGGAAACTAATTTGAGGCTGCAGGTTTCAGGAGATGCCTGTCACTATGTCACGAGTCACTTTCTCACAATGTAAATTTGAATACTGAATGGTAGATAAAGAACTTTCCTAGCTCTATATTTTAAGAGTTTTGTTTCAGGATGGGGAGGTACTGTAATTTGAAATGTGCATGAGATAACAAGTCTGAGAAAGGCTCTCGTTTAGGGTCCCACAGGGCACCTACAACTGTGTCAACACATCCCAGGTAGTAAATGGGGGCTTCCCCTTTGCAATTCAGGATCTCAGCTGTTCAGATGTGAGAGACTGCGGTGTCAGATGTGAGAGACTGGCTAAAGACAACCAGTAGGCTGGAATAAATTTTAAGGCCAAATGATTAATTTACGATAGGAAATAGAGCTGTTAGGCAGCTCTGATATTCCTATTGGAAAGCATACACAGAAAACAAAACTGTCACCTGAAGATTCCTCGAGGAGCATATTCACTGTAAAGGTTAGAAGTCCAATTCTGCTCCTACTGGTTGCCTGAAACTTTACTGTGCATGTGGTATATATCATAAATATATATATTGATATGATATATATGCAAACTTCCATGGCTCGAAAACACAAGATACAAAAAGACATCTCCCAATTTCTATGCCCCCCACCCACCCAAGTACCAGCATGTTGCTTTATGTCTCTTTAACACATAACAAGCTAATAAAAATATATCTTAGTTTCACAAGAGGGCACATTTTTCAATTTGAGCCTTGGGGATAGTACCTATCTGTATTTGAATTAAATGTCAAATTCATTTAAAGAAACCTGCACTAAGTCTGGCACAACCTTGGCAAGTATTAGTAGTAGTGACAATGATGCTGATAAATCTTCCCATAGCTCCCCATCCCCTTAGGATACAGCCCACGCTCTGTAACGTGGCCTGCCCCAGCCAACCAGCTTCCTCTTTGGCCTCCTGCTGTCTACCACTGTAGCTCTACTGCATCTCTCAGTTCCTTAAATATGCCATGTTTCCTTACCTCTGGGACTTCGAACATGCTGCTCACTTTACCTGGAACGTTCTTCTCCCCTCCCCACTCACTTTGCCTGGAACGTTTTTCTCCCCTCCCCACTCCCTTGCCTGGTTAACCTCCAACACACTTTTCAGGTCTCAGCTTAGAATTGCTGTTAGTGCCTGCCTCTGTCTTCCCATGAGCACCATGCTCTTCCACTCTCAAAACATTCATTTGACTGATATTTAATGAGCGCCTACTATGTGCCAGACACAGTTCTAGGCTTACATGTTATATTGTCCTTGCCTGTTTCAGTATTTCTTGGTCTTCCCATTTGTATATCTCTATCTATATATCTATAATTTTTAAATTGAGATGTAATTCACATACCATAAAATTCACCCTTTCTAAATGTACAATTCAGTAGTTTTTAGTGTATTCCCAAGGTTGTGTAAGCATCACTATTATTTAATTCCAGAAATATCTTCATCAGTCTAGAAAGAAACCCATGCACATCCCCATTTCTCTTCATTTCCTCTCCCCACTGAGCCCTACACAACCACGAATCTAAATTCTGCTTCTTTGCGTTTGCCTATTCTGAACATTTCATATAAATGGAATCATATAATATCTGGTCCCTTGTCTCTGCCTTCTTTCACTTAGAATAATGTTTTTAAGGTTCATGCAGGTTGTAGCATGTGTCAGAGCTTCTTACTTTTTATTGCCAAATAATATTCCATTGTTTATCCATTCATCGGTCAATGGATAGTTGAGTTATTTTTACTTTTTAGCTATTATGAATAATGCTGCTGTAACCATTGGTGTACAAGTTTTTATGTGAACATAAGTTTTCAATTCTCTTGGGTATATACACCTGGGAGTGCAATTGCTGGCTCACATGATACCTCTATGTTTAACTTTTTGAGAAACCACCAAACTGTTTTCCAAAGTGGCTGTACCATTTTACATCCTCACTGGCAATGTGTAATGGTTCCAATTTCTCCACAACTTGCCAACACGTTACTACCTATCTTTTTTATTATAGCCATCCTAGTGGGTGTGAAGTGGTTTCCCCTTTATATTGAAGTTCTACAATAACAGGGACTCTGTCTTGTTCAACACTATATCCCTGCCTGATACTTAGGGGACACTAAATATTTTGTTAGATACATTAAAAAGTGTTGAATGAATATGTAAATCTAACGCTAGTTGGATGGTTACAATGGACATTTTATATTTATTTTCCCTAGAGTGATCTATCCATCAAGGGACCTAGTATCCCTTTTTCTGCACAGTATGGGATCACTCCTCTTCTGTTACTATATTCCTTCTTCAGGGAGGAAATTAGGTTAAATTTAAGCTTTCTTCATTTTCTTCAAATTACTCATTTGGATTTTAAGTGCCCACAAACTCCACATTTAGGCACTTACAGATAATTTCTTGGGCAGCACATTTTGGTTCTTCCTACTTTCATTTTCCTGTCTGACTCTTGGCTTCCTTCCCCACAGCTTTGCATTCACCCCCCAGGCAGCTCCACGCTTTCAAACAGTCTTTCCCCTGTTTCTTTCCAGGCTGGTGATCCTGTGACAATTAAAATCTATGACAGTCCAGCTCTTCTTTTTCAGTTTCCTTTTAATATTTCTCTACACCTTGCTTTGCCTGCTTGGTTTGGATCTACCTGTGGACATTTAGAGGAAAGAAGTCAGGGCAGGGGCCAGGTGATGCTCATAGCCAGCACTTAGCACATTGGTGCTTGAAAAATAGTGTTGACTGAATGAACAAAGGAACATGAGTGTGTGAATAAGACCACCACCGAGGTGGAAAGCTGCTTCTCAGATGCAAAATAAGGGTCTGGTCAACAAATACTTACTGAGTACCTACCGTGCCCCAGGCCCTATGGTGCACGCTGAGACACATGGTAAACAAAACAGGATCCTGCATTGGACTAGAGCATTTCCAAAACCACATGTAGCTGTATTATTTTATTTCCATATCCATATCTTTTGACTTTGTATCTACACCCAGTGATTCTGAAGATAACATTTTAGTGAGGGAATATGCCCAATTTCCTTAAGCCCAAACCAGGACGTTTTGATCTATTTAGTGTCCGTAAAGCCCGGGAACCACAAGCGTCCCTGTGCGCTGTTCACCCCAAAACTTCCTCAGCCTAAATAAAATGCTAAGCACCTTGATGCTGAGGGTTCTTGGAGTGTGGATAAGGCCAAACAAGGGGATGGGGAAGTGCAGAAAGAATGGACATCGCATCCACCAGAGGGTGCTGTGGGGGCAAATTTTTGTCAGGATTGGAGCTTGACCAGTGACCCTCAGAGCCGGGTAGGCGTATTGGGTAATTTTAATTTCTTCTTGAGTTTCCTTTCCAGCCCCCAAGAACCATCGCCGCCCCTCCCCCCGCCCCTCACATTTGATTCCGCTGGAAAAATCAGCCCCTTTCTGGAACTTAAAGAGTGTTTTCGTTGGAGAGGCGTCTTGCTTCTGGTTCTGACGCCCCGTGGCTTAGACCACGCAGATCGCAGGCCGCCCCGGGGTAGGGGGCTCAGCGGGGACCTCTAGGTCATCAGCTGCCGCGGGCGGCGCAGGGGCGGCGAAGGGGTTAACCCGGCGGGAGGGGGGGAAGGGGGTGGGGGCGCGGGCCGCGCCTGCGCTCTGCTGCCCTCCATTGTCTCCACCGCGGCGAGGAGCGCCGGTGAACGCAGCCCGGGACGGAGCGGTGCGGCGCGGCTGGCGGGGCTGGCGGCAGCTGGAGAGAGATCGCGGGGCGACGCGACGGCGGCTTCCCGAGCTCCTCCTGGCCGCCCAGCGCCGCA
This sequence comes from Bradypus variegatus, assembly GCA_004027775.1. NCBI lineage: Eukaryota > Metazoa > Chordata > Mammalia > Pilosa > Bradypodidae > Bradypus > Bradypus variegatus. Next base: position 9,757 of record PVKY010007656.1, read on the forward strand.
GCTCACCCGAGGCCTGGAGGGGTCCGAGCCGCCGTCCATGGTCGCAGCGTCTTGAGGCGGGGGACGCGCCGGGTGCCCCCAGCTCTCCTCTGCCGCCTCCTCTCTGGCGGGCGGCCTTCTCCGGCGCCTCCCTGCGCCCGCCCGCTCGCCCGCCGCCTCCCTCCCTCGCTCCCCGCGGCTCCCCCGGCTTTCAGGAGCCCGGGGGTGGCCTGTGGCGTGCGGAGTCCCCGCCGGACTGCGCCTGTTTGGACCTTGAGGGGAAACATGCGTTTGCCTTGGATCGTTTTAAATTCTTAGTTTGGGATCCCCGTCCGCTTGCTTCTTCCACCGCGCGGGTTTTTCTTTCTTTCTTTTTTCGTTTTTCCCTTTTTCCCTCCTGGTCTCCTTTTTGCCTCCCTCCCCCTTTATGCTCGCCCAACCCTCTCCCCGCTGCTAAGAAGTGGGGGAGGGTCTCGGCCTCCAGGTTCCCTCCCCATCGGGGCCCAGGCGAGCATGGGGGGCAAGCAGAGCACGGCGGCCCGCTCCCGGGGCCCTTTTCCTGGGGTCTCCACCGATGACAGCGCCGTGCCCCCGCCGGGAGGGGCGCCCCATTTCGGGCACTACCGGACGGGCGGCGGGGCCATGGGGCTGCGCAGCCGCTCGGTTAGCTCTGTGGCGGGCATGGGCATGGACCCCAGCACGGCCGGAGGGGTGCCCTTTGGCCTCTACACCCCCGCCTCCCGGGGGACCGGCGACTCCGAGAGGGCGCCCGGCGGCGGAGGGTCTGCTTCCGACTCCACCTATGCCCATGGCAATGGTTACCAGGAGACGGGCGGCGGTCACCATAGAGACGGGATGCTGTACCTGGGCTCCCGAGCCTCGCTGGCGGATGCTCTACCTCTGCACATCGCACCTAGGTGGTTCAGCTCGCACAGTGGTGAGTCCACGGGTGGTGGAGGCCTCGGAGGGTGGAGTGCAAGGGAGGGCGCGCTGGGGCGCCCCAAACCTCGCACGTGCAAAGATTTGGATATGGAGCGCGCGACCTGGATCTGTCTGGTTCCGATACCGAGGGATTAATTGGATACCTAACCTCCAGAACAGAGGCTTTCTATGAGGCTTCCGAGCTCGGAGCCAGGCGTTTTAGGACTTGAGACATTTGTTCACTTGTGGTTGAGCTGAGTGAAACCTGCTGCCACCTGAGGTCCCATTTATTGGTGCCAGAATCCTCAGAGGTCTTGTCTGGCTTACAGCAAGTCAGCTTGGGTGTCTCCTTTCTAGCACTGCAGCATCGTGTCTGTCTTGCCATTAACAGAGATGGATCCGATTCGACCAAGCAGTGTCTCCTAAACAAAGCAGAGGGTGTGAAAAGAAATTTAATTGAGGGGCAACTGGTGTTTGCATTAGGTCTCTCACCCTTGCTGGGAGGGGGGGAGGGGGTGTGCCCAGTTTTGCCACCCTGCTGGAGATCTATTTGATTTGTTTAAGTGGAGCAGCTGACAAGCCTCTAGCATAGACAGGTGTGGCCTGCTGTGTTGAGGGCCCACCAGGGAGCCTCCCTCTGGAGGCTTTGCAGGACCTGGCTCTGGACACCCGTGCTGCATGCAGTAAGCCCCGTTCAATGGCCCTCACATCCCTCCATCTTTTTTCTTCTCCTTCATGCTAAGTGTTTGCTCTTCCCGTGAATCTGCATCTTTTTATAACAGAGAGCCTGGCAAGGTGGGATTTTGTTGCCTGGCTATTGACACATGACATGGGAAGAGGAGGATTCAGAGAACCTGGGTGAATTCATTTCGTGAACTTCTGGTGATAGTCCAGCGAAAGACTGGAGATGGGGTTTCCCAGGTGCTGGCAGGAGCTCCTGGAACAAAACATGTCTTTCTGCTCAGCTAACCTGATAACCCAGGTTGGGCAACTATAAAATTGGTTGTAAAGGGTATGTATGGAGTCATTACCTGCTGATTGGCAAGTCGGAGTGAGTAAGTTACATATTCAGACTCTTTTGGGAGAGTTGAGAAAAGTTAGACATCATTAAGATAAAAATTGCTTCTGCCCTTCAGGGTACTTCATGGAGGATATATTTCTTGGTTCATGTTTTAGCTATTGTGAAATAGGGTAGACGTTTTGCATCTCTTTTTTACTGGAAATAGTTTGGATTTGTTTGTTTTGTTTTGTTTTTCAATTCCGTAAACTTGAATTTGCGAAATTATTTTTTGAGGGAAATAGTGACTAATATAGAGTGACGCTTGACAGTGGCTTTTGAATTGCAATGGTATTTTAATCTTTAAACATTCCTCCAGATATCAGTGGGGAGTCTCTGACCTGTATCAAACCCTGCCCTGAATGAGATGCAAGGCATGACTGCCTTCGGCACTTTTCAGGCATTTTATCGGTTTTACACATTTTTTTAAAACTTTTTATTGTATTATATATATATACAACTGAGAATTTCCCTTTTTAAACAGTTTCAAGTGTACAATTCAGTGGTATTGGGTTACATTCACAATATTGTGCCACCTACACCAACATCCATTATCCCAACTTTTTCATCACCTCAAACAGAAACTGTGTGCTCATTAAGCAATAACTCCCCCACCCTCACCCTCTGTTAACCTGTAATCTACTCTCTGACTCAATGAAATTTGCTTCTTCTAGGTATTTCATATAAGTGAGATCATATAACATTTGTCTTTTTGTGTCTGGCTTGTTTTATTCAACCTGATGTCTCAAGGTTCATCCATATTATAGCATGCATCAGAACTTCATTCCTTTCTACGGCCGAATGATATTCCATTGTGTGTACATACATTAATCTGTTGATGGTCACTTGGTTTGCTTCCACTTTTTGATTTGTGGAATGATGCTGCTATAGACATTGGTGTACAAATATCTTTTGAAGTTCCTGATTTCAGTTCTTTTGGAGATACATATATCTCAAGAAGTGGAGTTGCTGGGTCCATATGGTAATTCTATTTCAAGCTTTAAGCATCTTGACATCACTAATTTTTTTTATAAAACTTAGCCCAGAGTTAGCTGTATTTGTGAGATGATTGAACTGTCAGTAGTTTCGGGTTATATTAAACTGACAAGCACTATAAGAAGGTTCTCTAAAATCAGAGTTATAATTTTGTTTTGTAAAACAAATGTAATCTCTTAAGGACTTATCAGAGGAAGAGAGGTAGGAGTTCACTTTTTGCTAAAGTTTAAGTCTCTCTCTTCCAAGAACCTCTTTATCCTTATTTCATTACCAAGTTCCATGTTTGTTACAAGCTTACCCTTGGATTCCAAAATTTCAGTCTCCTCAGTTGTGAAACCTTAAATCGCTTTTTTTTCTCCATCCATTTGTAAGGCTTGGGAGAGCCACTGAACCATGGGATTGCAGGAAAAGCAGGAGCACTTCAGGGAAGGGTATCTAAAGTGGGGGAGGAGAGGGTGGCTGCTATTAGTATTTTGGGCACTGCATTCTTTACTGTTTAGGACCATTCTGCCCATTGCAAAACACTGAGTTTACCTGGCTCCACCCACTAAATGCCAGTAACATCCTGCAGTTCATTTTGATACCCCAAAATACCTTCACGAATTTCCAGATGTCCTTGGGTGGGTGGTGATGGAGTGGGGTGATACCACCCTGGTTGAGAACCACTGTTTTAGGAATTCATTCTTTTACTCATACATGGTTTACTGCATGGTTCATTTGAGATGACCCTTCTTAATTCCGCTTTTCTGCAGTGGTGGTTCTGTCTCACCTGGAACAGGCCACGGGATCTTCTGGGACGTCCCTTTCCTCTCTTATTCGTTGCTGCGAGAAAGGAGACTCATTTCCCCTTTAGAGCCTTTGAGTAAGGTCTTAGCTATTTTTGTTGGTGTGTTGTAAGTTTAGAAGGTTAAGGATTTCAGTGCACAATTGACTGACTAGATGCCAGGAAGTTGATACGATATGGTTGCTTATATTTTCAGGGTGCTTTTGGAAATCTTTATGGGCACAGTAGTCAGATCTTTCAGCGAAATAAATGGGGGAATTCAGTGTACTTGAGGCCTCCCCAAAGGGAGTGAGCATATGCTGTGGAAGGAGGTAGAATACTGTGGTTCCAGTCCCAGCTCCTCCTCCAAGTAGCTGTGACCCTGTGCGAGACATGTAACCACTCTTGAGCTGCTTCTTTGTTGTTTATAATACGTATTTGATAATCCTTGGCACCCTGTAAAGATTGATCCCCAAAACCCACAAGATACACTGCAGTCTCATTTGTTTTCTCTCAGTTCCTACAGTTTGTTGTGCTCTAACCCTTGCATATCCTGTTCCCTGTGCCTGGAATACTTCTTCCATTCTTCACATGGGTAGCTTCTTCTGATCCCTTAGGTCCCAACTTAAATTTCTCCTTGGAGATGGTCTTCCTTGACCACTCTTCAAAATTGGCCCCTTCCTATTGTCCTCTCCAGCTACTTACCTGTTTTCCTTGGTTTATCTATTTACTTATTTGTTTTTACAGTTTGCTAAATTCTAAGCTTCATGAGAGCAGGATATTGCCTCCTTATCACTGTTATAACTCTTGCACTGTGCCAGCACAAAAATATTTGTTGAGTGAATGAAGTTGAGTGGTTTATGTCCATCTAATTTTATCATCACTATAACTCTATGGGGTGAGGCTATTTCCCCCCCCCTTTAAAACAATTTTTATTTCTTTCTTCTTAAAGTAGTACCTGTGCAAGGTTAAAATAAAAACAGCATGAAAGAGAATACAGTGAAAAATGGGTATCCTTCTTACCTGGACCTCTTGTCTCTCAGTTCTTCTCCTCTGGTGACAATAAATATTACCAGGTTCTAGTTAATCCTTCAAGAGCTATTCTATGCACATATAAGCATCTATGTGGATGTTTAACTGTGCCTCCTTTTTTACACAGATAACATGCTATAAACACTCTTTTAATATTTGCTTTTTTTTTCACCTAACCACATATCTTGGTATTAATTCCATATCAGCACATTTGGAGCTA
>PVKY010007657.1:0-14717 GCA_004027775.1 Bradypus variegatus
TTGTTAGGTATTACACCACGCAGATTTTTTTATTATTTCTATTGTTGAGTTTATTCATCTGAAAAAATGGATATAAAAATAAAACATATCTCATAAGATTGTGAGGAGTATTAAATGCAATAAATCATATAAAGCATTTTGCAAAGTGCCTGGCATAATGTATATGTTTATCTCCCTCCTCCTCATCTTTGCTTAGTGTGATGCTGGGTTCTTAATCTGGGGTTCCCCAGAGAAGTATGGTGACCTTTAAGGATCTATAAATGCCCTTGAAACTGTGTATACCAGTGCTTATTATTGTTTTGTCCATATAAACATTTTTCTGGAGTAAAGGTCCTTAGCTTTCATCCACTTCTCAGAGGGATCCACAACCTAAAAGTCCTTCACAACCATGTCGTTAGAGCAAACAGTCCATAATGCTTTGAAAGCATCTGCCATAGCCTGTAGTATAATTGCCTATGGTGTTAGTCCAAGTTTTCAAAAAAACTATTCACTTAAATTAGTATATGGAATTTAAGGAGAAACCCAAGGATGCATAGTCATACATTTAGCAAGATTTTTCCAGGTGCTAAGTAACTGATTTTCATGTAAAAGGATGAAATTCATTAAAGTATGAATTTAAATACATTGAAAAATAAATTCAAGTGAAACAATTCATTTCATAACAATGTTGCCATTGTGAAAATTTTAAAAAATATAGAAAATTGCTGATATGCATTTACAGTTCTCCAGATACTTTTCTAAAGAGGTTATGTGTATTATACCAGTTAGTCCTCAAAACAACCCAAGGGTAATGTATAATCATTTCTGGTTTCTTGACTGATACCAATTATTTTGTTGGTTTGTATGAAGTGACACCTTGACACCTATTTGGGACTGAAAACACCTGCAAAAAGCACAAGTGATTCCATTAGGTATTGTTGGCAATGATGATTTGGCTGGACTTGCTGTAAGGAGAGAGATGATGAGGGTCAAAGCTCTTGAAAAACTCATTCAGGGAAGGGCTGACATGGGCCAGGTCAAGCCAAGATCTTGGATGATGCTAGTTCTGGAGTCTCCCAAGTTTATTGGTTTAACACATTCAGAAATGTCCTTGTCATCTATAGGGACACATTTGCTGAAGAAATAGCTTCTGGTGGAAAATTATCTATAAATTATAGACAATACTTCCAACACAGGCCAGGAACCAGAGGTCCTTGGGAAAAGAAGTTGGTGTGTATGGGGAAATAGCTCTACTTGAGTACCTTAGAGGAAAGGGACGTTTATTTATGAAAATATTTGTATGTTCACCATTGGCTTCTCATTTCACTTCTTGGGTATCATATGAGAAGAATATTAAAAAAGAAGAATTATTCTACAGGCTGTGTTTCTATTTAACTGTGAGTGATTTTTGTATAGTTCATGAAGATGCTGATATTTTGAGATTTACCTTTTTCTATCATTTATTTTGCTCTGAATTTTCACAAAAAAATAAAAACATTCTTGCCAAGTTATACATTTGTGCCTTATCAAGACATTTAAACATGAGTCAACATCTCAAAAGCAATCATAGTAAGGATTGATGGATTAAAAAACCATTCATCTGCAATAATGTTAATTGTTATATTAGAATTTCTGTGTCACAAAAAAGCAGTTTACCTTACATTAGGAAATGTTTGGAAGGGTGTTTGTTGGGTAAGTTGCTAAATTGAAGGAAGAATTTAACATCTACAGAAAATAGGAGCTCAGACAAAATCCATAAATCATATTTTTTTGGGATACTGAATCTGAAGGATTCAAATCTTCAAACTCAGATTCCCAGGAGAGGGAAGTATTTGGATGGCATTAGTTAGGTGACTTCGTAACCCTTGCTAGGGAGTGGATGTCATAATGATAGCCAAACATAGCAGGACTTACATGGAATGGGAGAGATTATTCCCTAGAAGAGAAACTTAAGGAGACATAAATAAATGGACAGACATACCATATACATGGACAGGAAAATTCAGTATTGATAAGATGCCATCTCTCCTCACATTGAGCTCTAGTTTTAATACAATCATAATCAAAATGCCAAACATGTTTTTTTATATAGAAATTGACATACGATTTCTGAAATGTATATGAAAATGCAAAGCACCAAGAATATCCAAAACAAACTTGGAAAGGGGAAAACTTGAAGAATTCACACTACTAGATTTAGTACAAGGCTATAGAATCAAGAGATTTTTGGTATTGGCATAAGGATTAACAAGTAAGTGAAAGAATAGAATAGGAAGTCCATAAATTGACTCATAGATACATTGTCAACACATATGCAAAAATTGATTTTTGACAAGGGTGCTCAGCTAATTTTATTAGGAAAAGTACAGTTTTTTTCTACAAATGGTTCTGGATAAAAATTAGATAAACATATTTTAAAAAGAAAAAAAACAATGAAAATTTCAACCCCTACTTCACACTACTCAGAAAAAATAACTTGACATGGATTGTAGACTAAACCTTAAAAGCTAAAATTATTAAACTTCAAAAAGAAAACATAGATTACCATTGTGACTTTGAGATAGGCAAAGATTTCTTAGGATATAAAAAGCACCAAATATAAAAGAAAAAATGATTAATTGATAAAATCAAAAGAAAATTTCTGGTCATCAAGAGATACCATTACGGAAGTCAAAAGGCAAGCAACATGTTTAAAGAAAATATTTACAGTATATATATGTGATAAAAGATTTATATTGATAAAATACAATGTATTCCTACAATTCAACAATAAAAAGACAACTCAAGAGAGCAATAAACTTATACACTTCACAAAATAAGTCTTATAAAGGGTCAGTAAGGATATGAAGATATCCTTAACATTAGACATCAGCAAAATGCAAATTGAAACCATAATGAGATTCCACATGTACTAGGATGGGTACAATTAAAAAACTGGCTATACCAAATATTGAAGATGTGAGTAACCAGAACTCTTGTACATTGCTGGTGGAAGACTTGTTAGTTTCTTATAAAGTTAAGCATATACTTATCTAATGACCTCCCAATTCCATTCGCAGGTATTTAGGTAAGAGAAATGAAAACATGTGCACAAAAGGACTTTTAAAAGATTGCTTACAGCAGCTTTACTCATACATACGAGCTGAACACTGGAAACAGCTAAATACCCATAAAGCAAAATTTGGATAGACTATGGTATATTTAGCAATAAAAAAAGAATGAACTACTGATACATAAACCAATATGCATGAATCTAAAAAGTACAGTATTGAGTGAAAGAAACCAGACACAAAGGGGGACATGCTGTTTAATTCCATTGATATGAATTTAAGAAAAGATAAAACTTATCTGCATGATAGAAATCAGGACAATGTCTATGGGAGGTAGGAATTGACTGAATGGGAATGTTAGGGAACTTTGTGGGGTGATGTATTGATTGAGGTGTTTTCATTGGTGTGTACATTTATCAAAACAGACTAAATTATAAACCTATAATCTTTGCATTTCACTGTGTGTACATTTTCATGCAATCAAGAGAAAAAGAGTTAAATAATTGATAGGATTCAAGTAAAATCATCTATCATATACTCCAGTTCTCCAATAGCTACACAACCTTCAAATTCCAAATGAAGTCTTGTTGAAGACTTGACTATTTCAGACATTTTCCTCCCTCTTAGTGGCTTTGCAGTACTTACCACCCTTACTTAAAGATGCTTGGCCTTTTAGCTTTTCCCAATTGTTTCCCATCTCTTCAAAGAAAAACTAAATTCCCTGGAAACATCATCTACATCAGTGGTTCTTAAGCTTTAATAGTGTGCATCAGAATTACCCAGAGAATTTATTAAAATATAGATTTTCAGGCCTTAACCTGCAGATATGATGATTATTAGATTTGTTTTTGAGCCAAGGAATCTGTGTTTTTAAGTAGGATCCTAGGTGATCGTCTACTGACCACCTTTTGAGAAACACTAATCTATACATTCCTTGAATTGTTTCTACCATATCCACAAGCCTTACGGGTTGTATACCATTAAATGGCAATAACAAATAAGCTGCTCATTAAGTAAACTAGATGAGTTCACATCCCTCTGGCACTATTTTCAACTGTGCCTAGATTTGTCTGTATGACACTATCAGAGACTGACTAAAGACACCATTCCAGGAAGGGACCGAAAATTAAAGATAATTTTTCCTAAATCCTTCATTTTACCAATGTGGAAACTGAGGCCCAGAGAACAGGGACTTTCCTAAGATCCTGTAGCTAGGGAGGGCTGAACTGAGCCTGAAACTCTGGACACCTGACTCCCAGCCTCATGAAGTTCTCCCTACCAAATTATGGCTTTGTCAGGATGGGAAAGCTCCATGGTTTTGTGGGGGTGGTTTTGCCCCTCAAGGGATATTTGGCAATTTCTAGAGACAGTTGGCAGTGCACGGAAACATTTTTGGTTGTCGTAGTTGGCAGAGGTGGGGGGTGGTAACTGGCATCTGTCAGGTGGAGGCCAGGAATGCAGCTACACACCCTACAGTTCCCAGGACAGTCTTGCCTAACAAAGAAGCATCCGGCCCAAAATGTCAATAGTGCCGAGGTGGAGAAACCCTGGAATAGTCGATATGGAAGTTAATAGTCCCACTTGCTCATAAAAATGATCCTGCTTTGTGCAAGCAAGCCTTGTCAGGAATCCTCCATGAGCTCTCCAGAGACTGCACTATATGGTTTTCATATTTTTCCTGGCTCCTAATCCCAAGCCTGGCTGTAGACGCCCCTTCCCTGAACTGGAACAGAAGGTCCTTTCCTGTAGACAGCTGGGGCTGACTCCCTCGTGCTTTCGTGGCAGCTAGTCTCATTTCTTTAACAGAGCATCTGCCAGCGGCAGGGCACGGAGCCGTGCACGTGGCCACCCCAGGCCTGCCGACAGCACTCTTTGGTGAGATGGAAGCTGCTCCAGCTGGTCACAGAAAGAGGGAGCCAGCTGGGTTTGAAAGGAAACAGATTTAATTTTGTTCCCAATTGAAGCCAAAACCAGTTTAGAGATGTGCACTCTCTAATTTGGTATTCTTAAAAGGATAATGGGGGTAACAGGTAGAAAGAGAACCTTGAAACTCAAGAAATAAGGAAGGACAGATGCCTAGTGCCTGCTGCAGAGCCAATTTGGATCATTTATGCCACATCAGAGCAGGAGTAACTTGATATATGTGTTGGGTCTCAGAGGCTCAGCACTTCCTGTCTATGTGGTTTTAGGCAAGTTACTAAACTGCTCTAAATCTTAAGATTCCTCAACTACAAAATGGTGATACTAATAGTAGCAACACTGTTGAGTGGACTGAAAGATTAAATGCATTAATGCAGGTAGAGAAAGATTTTAGTGCTAGTGCTATTATTTTCCTGTTTACCACTAACTTGCAAGATATGCCAAGCTCTACCAGCCTCTGTCTATGCAGTAATCCCCTCATGTTCCTTTTTATACCAACTGTATGTTAGCTCAAGTTCCCCCATCTTAATTACATCAAGCTAGCCTTTCCTCAAAGGAAACCATTTTGTTATTTTAACCAGCCCCAAAGGGTTCCCTTCCATATGCCCACAAATCAGGCTTTTGCTGCAACCACCATTACCCTGGCTTCTTTTTTTTTCCCTGAGCTGATGAACCCATTTTAGAGATTCTCTGGGTGCCTTCAGAATGCCAAAACTTATGCCAGTGGTCCAAGCCAGGAGTCCCCTGAGGCTGGCAGTGTTGAAAAGGTCAGAGCATATGCAGGATTCATGCAAAAATGGAAGGAAAATCTCTTTGCAGCTGTGCCTGTTTTTTCTTACAGGACACAAAGAAGCACATTCTTGTTTAGGAATCTGTGCTGACCACTTCTATAGCTTATTCTTTTAGTCCCTCTTTCCAAAGTTACTTAAGTCCATCCAAAAGACAGGAGAGACATGGTACTCTACAACTCCCATTTTTCCCCAGTCCCTACTGTGAACCAACACTACTAGCAAGTCCCCCTGTAACAAAGCAAATGCTCGCCAACATTCCAGCAGCTGCAAACGCCCCTGGAGGGCTCGGCACAAATGTTTATTTTTTGGCAGTTTCAGGCCCTCAACTCACATGACAACTATGAGAAGGCTGATTAGAGTCTTTGAGGCTTGGGGCAGGAACATAAAAGGGGAGCTGTGAAGCACTGGTGGAGGGGGAGACCAAACTGGAGGAAAGCAGAAAGATGAGGAGAAAGTAAAGATGCAGAGGCGGGGGAGCATTTCCCTTAGACTAGGTGCACTCGGGCTTGACAATTAGGTTCCCAAAAGCTCCAGCATGAGAAACTGGAGAGAGAGAGGCCATCCATCTGTTTTGTTGTCATTCGCCCTAGCCAAGTGAACCGTTAGCTGTGGCCTCTCTGTCAGGGCTAACGCCTCCCAGGCTTGGCTATTCTAGTGATCCACGGCGTTTACCATCCAACCAAGCAAAGAACTGGGCATCTTCAGGCTGATTGATTGCATGGCTGCTTCTTGAATTTGGGGTTTAGGAGGGTATGAGGTTCTGGGGAAACCTGTAGGCCTGCCTATCTGTTGACAGCATCCACTTGTAGTCCTGAGGTTTGCACTTTAACCCCTTAAAAAAGTCAGTCTGAGTTCATCTTGGAAAAATTAGTAAAACTCATAAGAAAGGGAGAAAGGAGAGCATTCCAGTTAGGAAAAAAGTGCAGAATGGGGAGCAGCCAAAGTGGAGGCAGAATTAATTTGGTAGAGGAGCTGGGGAGAAGACTGGATTAGAAGAGATAAAAGATGCAGTGATCACAAGTTTTTCTCCTCCCTTACATCCAGAAAGACAAAATTCTAAAGTAGTCATTATTTTCAGACATAGCAGTTTCAGACCTTTTAAAGGGAGGAGGCATTTGAAATTAATTTTGAGATCAGGGCAAGAAGAACCGTCTCTGAAACTGGAGAAAAGAAAAGAAAAATGCCTTTAAGAAAATAGGGTATAGTGTGATGCTGTTCAAAGCTAAATGCTGCACACAGGGGGACTGGGACATGGAGGAACTTCTTCAGCAGGATCACTGTAGAGGAAAATTGTCGCCTAAGGGATGAACCCCTCCAACTGTGTCACTTATAACAGTGACTCTGGGAAGCCTAATCAGGTGCCTAAGAGGTAAACTAAAGCCTTTGGCTTTAAAAATACACATCCAGGCCAGCTGATAGCACCAGTCTGGTTTGTCCTGAAATATATCTTAGCACCATGATCTCAGCAGGGATTTGTTTTTTAGAGAAAGATATTTGATGGGCCTGGAAGAAGCTTTTGTTGAAACTCACAATATCCCTGAACTGCAAGGAGCAGCAGGTTTAGATGCCCAGTGTTAATTCAGTGACTTAAGTAGGAAAAAAAAAAGGGAAACCCTTACAATTGTGGGTGCTAAATGAACTGAAATGTACTTTGAAAAACCATTTCGGACTTAGTTCTTTCTGTATCCTGTTTTTACATTTAAGGAATCCTTTGGTATTTTTGAGCCCCACTGAGTAAAATAGTAGGAAAAAAATATGGTATTTGTTTAGGTATGTGTATTTTTATATAATACATTAAAAACACATAAAAATGTACCTGGTACATTGAGCAAGATGCAGCGACCAACAAGGTTATTCTCCCCAATACCGTAAACCCCATTAGAACCCCCTGTCCTTGGATGAAATGTTGGGCAGGCCCCCTGAATTGTCTGATTGCTCTCAGATAATGAGGAGTCATCTGGACACTTCAAGATAGAAAAACAGTCTCATTTCAGAGAGAAGGGGTAAATGCTCAGAGAGTTCGTCCCTGACTAGAACTATCACAGCTGGTGCCAGCGTTCTCTTGCTGGACCCTTCAACACCGACGTTCTCCCTGAGAGGCTTTGGGGGCTCTCTCACCGGCTGCTGCCTGGTTCCTGGCTGACGGCCATGATGCCGCCCTCAGCCCTCGGTGACGCCGCAGCCTGTTTCTGCTGAGGGCCCTGAGCTTTCCACGTGGCCCTGTTGGGTTGTGTCCAAGACCAGAGAGATGCTCTCTCTAGCCTGGCCCACATCTGGGCATCGGAAACCAGTACCTCCTTCCTAGATGCAGCTCTCTGTTCTGCTGCCAAAGGCCACTTCATCCACTCTCTCAGCAGGGTATTTTTCACCTGTGTTGTACTCCTCCCCTGTGTATCCCAAAGTACAGGGAACTCCTTTCAGGCTCTTCTGACAGTTTCCTTAAAGCCTGTCTCACCTCAAGTGAGAGGGAAGTCTCTCTTCCTCCTAGGCAACAGGCAAAGGGGGCGGGCAGAGCACTCAAATCATTTTCTCCAAATAAATGTTCCCAGTTGCTACCTCCCTTTGCTCTACCTTTTGTTGGACTCTAGAATTAAGAGATGAGTTAAGGAGCACAAACGCTCGTTTTCTGTCACCTCTTTTGCAATTTCTGCTGAGGTGATGTCCATCTCCCTTTGGAATGTGGGAAGACTTGTGATCTATCTTTTGCTCCTGACTTTTTAGGTAAGGGTTGACAAACTTTTTCTATAACCAGTCAGACAGTAAACATTTCAGGCAATCGCAACACTCGACTCTTGTCGTTGAAGTGCAGAAGCAGCCATAGGACAATATGTAAACAAATGGTCATGATTGTGTTCTCATAAAATTTTACTCACAGTAATAGGTGGCCAGTGCAGATTCAGCCTACTGCCCTAATTTGCTGACTCCTGTTTAAGGACATGTACAGAAACTGCAAAAAAAAATAGCATGGCATTGAGAATTAGATGCATCTGGATTCAAACCCTAGCTCTGATATTTGGTAATAAGCCTCAATTTCCACATCTGTAAAATGGGGTTAACACTACTTTCCTGATGAGGTGACTGAAAGAAATAACTAAGCTACTGTATATTAAGTGGTTTGGCACGTTATGATCACTTAATGAGTAGTAGTCATTGTTGCTGCTATCATTAGGATCATGATTTTCATGATTACTCTGATTTTTTATATTTTTAAGCTTTCTACTAAAATGTGCTGGCAAAATGGTCTGTCAATATCCAATATTCTGTCCCTTTTTTGATTCTGCTATCAAGTAACTCTTGGGGGGCGGGTAGTATATATATATGACATAAAATTTGCCATTTTAACCATTTTTAAGTGTACAATTCAGTGATTAATTACTTTTATTACAATATTGTGCTGTCATTACCAGCTTCCATTACTAAAAGCATTTCATCACCCAAAATAGAATCTTTTTACCCGTTAAGCATTGACCCCCCACTCCCCTTCCTCATCCTCTGGTGAACTTTCATCTGCTTTCTGTCTCTATAAAAGTGCTTATTCTGGATATTTCACATAAGTGAAATCATATAGTATTTGTCCTTTTGTATCCACCTTATTTCACTTAGCGTGTTTTCAAGGCTCATCCATGGGCTACCATGCATCAGAACTTCATTTCCTCACTAAGTAACTTTAAGATGAAGATTCTGCCAGCTGTTCTCTGTCAGATTTCCTTCATGGTGCACAGGTAAACTGCTGTCATCCCCAGTCCCATGTCATCTATGGGACTCTGTGCCTGTCTCAACTAGGGGCATACACTGTTGACCAAAGGGTCATGTATCACCCACACACACATGTGCTGTTTGGCTCATAAATTTGTGTTTTGAGAAATGAGAATGAGTTGCCAATATTTAAAACTCAAGAGATTTCACATCAAATTCCATATTTAAGACTTGTCTTGAATAATCAGAAGCCTGGATAACACTGGCCTCTCATTCTTGCATGGAGGCAATGAGCCAAAACTGAGCAGCGGGTGCCCTCTTTGAACCAGGAGTGGTGTCCCCATCTATGTACGCACTCCCCACCACACCTGCCCTGGCACTCACTTTCAGTCTCTGAATTCAGGCTGGACTTGCATGACAAATTAGAACCCAGCAATCAAAATGAAACATTAAAACCTATTCTAAAACAGTATATGTGTAAACGGATTTTTGTTCACTGGCCTTGATGTTTTACGTGTCGCCATCTCAGTGAGAGAATGGAAGCACACAAAGGCTAAACGCTTTGTATTAGGTCACACTTAAAAGGAATGGGTAAATTTGAGTTCCCTGGCTACCCACTTCCATTAGGTTTGGCGTTGAGAATCTTGACCATCTGGGGTGACATAAAACTTCTCAAAAGGAAGGTGGTACAGCAGAGTGTTTGTGAGCTCGTGATATGGAGGCAGACTAAACAAGAAGTACCTAGTTGATATCTACTGTTTGTCAGGTATGATGCTACATCCTGTTGATAGAACGGCTCACACAGTGTCCCTATGCTCGTGGACCATACACTCTGGCAGAGGAGACAGAGGTCAAATAATTGTGCAAATTAGTGTCCAAGTACAATTGCCAATGTCAGTGTCAAACTCTACAAAGGAGGGAATGGGGATCTGGCATCGCCAGGATAGGCCCCCCTGTGGAAATGATGCTTTAGCTGTGAGCTGAAGGATAGTAAGTGTTCCCTTTACCAGAAGAGGAAGGAAAGGCTTTCCTGGGTCTACAGACTTCCCAGCAGTGTGAAGTTAAATGAATCACTTAGCCTTCCTAAGCTTCAATTTCCCTATGTATAAATGGGGACCCTAATATTATCTACCTCAGAAGACTGCATGCATTTTCATTGTTTTAGTGTGCAAAGAACCTAGAGCAGTGCCTTTCAGTTGTTAACTTATTGTTGGGGGGTGGTGGTGGTTGTAGTGTAGTCACAATTTTGGTTAACTAATGGACCTCTTATTTACAAAGCAGAAAGGAAATCACATTTTGATTGTTTGTGCCCCCCCCAAGGAAAAATTCTTTCTTATGAACTAGTAGATCTTTACTTCTATTCAAGTCCTTATCCTGATTGGAAAACTATAGTATGGGATAACATTGGGCAAAAGTTATCCTTCTGATGAAAGTTAACCAAAAACTGGGAATTGTGTGATGGGTTGAACCCATGGAAACCAAGAAATGTAACTTTTTAAATTCAAATTTTTATTAGGTCATAGTATTTTTTGTATGAAAGCCTGCAATAAAATTATTTCATAATTTGAAAAAAGCTTTTGTTGGAAAGTGGCTGTAGTCAGTCAGTGAAGTCAGAATCTTACAGCAAATATAGTTTTAAAAATATTTAGGAGCAACAAAATATGTGATGTCAAGGCCATAGACACTTCATCTGTATTTTGTTTAGATGACCTCACCTAATGACAAATGGAGCTAAAATGTGCAGCTGAAATTTAACTTTCAATCATTTATTTTCTGTGTCAATAGGTGTATAATCCAGCTTTTCTCAAAGTGTGTTCTATAAAATACTCTCTCCTTCCACGGGCAGTTAGCAGATATTAGAGAAAAAAATGTTGTAGTCAAAGACTTTGGGACTCTGGATCAAATGCCCATCACCCTCTAGGTAGAGACGTACATAATATAGGGTGGAAAAAAGGGAGAAATGCAGAAAGAACATGTTGGGAGGTAGCATGGATCAGTGGAGACTGGATGAAGCCATCCAGAATTAGAAGCAGGCCCTGCTTTTCACTAACTAAGTCAACTTTGGGTGGTATATACATTTCTGATTCTTGATTTCCTTATCTGTAAAGTGGAAATAACCAGTCATACTGTAACAGTTAAAACAGTCCTGCAGCATGTTAAACTTCTTTATTTTCATATATATTTTTTTTAAGTTCAGAGTGTACCCTTACCAAGATTGATGAGCTGCCTACATCAGGAAATGTGAGGGGGTTCCTTTCCCCTATCTGGGGAATTTGTGATAGAGAATCTGGGCCACAGACCCTGAGGTTAGCCTCTGATGATGTTAACCCCCACCAGTAAGTCCTTTGCTCCTTTTGAGAAAAGGTGACTTTGCAGGCTGCTTTTAGTCATAGGAATCCTTGCTGAAGTTACCCAAATTGCTGAAGCTAACTTTCAGTCTTGGTAGGAATCCAGAGAGCCATCCTTACCTGAAACCCTGTCCCCCAGTGTCCCCAGGCCACATGGGGAACCAAAGCCTCCATCCACCTGCTCTGTCTTGGTGAATCACTCTCAATTTACAATCCCTGGAAGCCAAAAATTGATGACCCAGGCAGTACCCTCAATTTTCCCTAGGCTGAGAGCCAGAATCCACCCACTTAAGTGTTTTATTTGAACAACTTGATGTCGTGGAGAGAAAAGAACATAAATTTCTAAATTAAGGAAACTTTACATAAAAAAAAAAGCAAGCAAACAGTTCAAGATTCTTATAAAGTGATTTTGGAGCTGAGCAGCCGTCCCCTGTCAAAATCTACAATTTCCAGGTCTCTGTCTGGATTCCACTTCATTTGTTAATCACACCTTCCAGCTACCATGGCCTCAAGTGAGGGACCCTGCCTTAGACGTTAAAGCACTAAGGCCTGAGGAGGATTTGCTTATTTTGCTCGGGTCCATTTTGCGGTCTTATGCATTCTCACAACTCCAAGAGCCCATACCGATCCCTTTTGTCCCAATGCAGTGGCATAAAAAGTCGAGAGGAGACACACTAGGAACAGTATGTCAGCCCTGGCTTTCTAGAAGTTTTGGTGTAATTTTACCCCCCTCTTTCTTTATACAGTTGCATTTTTCCAGAGAAGGTAGGGAAGGCACAGTGAAGAGGCTTCTGCAGCATGAACCACCCACTCACAGGTCACTGACTGATATTACAGCAATTGCCAGTGTCTTGGTCTCCAACATATTCCATAAAGAAGTGAACTAGTTTGACCTGAATATATGAAGTTGCTACAACTTCACACCAAAGCCAGCACTGCCAGCTGCTGACTTGCTGAGTGTGCTGGCCCACAAGGAGCCCCTGGGGGTGGCAGGTCAGCCCTCCAGCTGTCTTGCCTCACACTTCTCCACCCTCACTGGGATGGCTGAAGCAGCAGCAAGACAAATTGCTGTCACAAATTCTCTCAGCAGCCAGCAGGGAAATACTCTGGTGAGCATGTTCTCTTGATCCTGAGGGTCCCCAAATAATTGTTATTTTTGAACTTATCCATAGAGTATTTTCATCGTACCTAACTACACTCCCTAAGTTAGAGAGAGTATATACTTAGCTGATAGTTAATGGAAAAGTCCAGAGATAGGTTTTGCTAAGAATTTTGATTGCATTTTTTGGGATACCCCCAGCCTTCTTATTTTCTTTAGTTGGCTTCTCCTCAAATATTTTCACACATGGTAGCCACATGACAGCAGTTGTTCCAGGCATCAAATTTGTGTGTCATATAACCAGAGCATGAAATAGCCTTTCTTCTCCCCCCCATTGATTGAAACCCTGGTCTCCTCTCAGGTTGGATCAGCTTATTTTGCATGCCCAACCTAAACCAATCACTGTGCAAGGGGAATCGGAGAACCCTGAGTTTGAGTCAGCCAGTGTCTCCCCTTAGAACTGGGAGAGAAGTCCCTTCTATGCAAACTGTATCCTACTGCCATGGATGGGCAATTGCAGTGTGTGTTTAGAGGGAAGGGTCTTACCATTTTTTGATATCCTACTCTGTTCCAGGAATAATGCAGAATGCTTTACCTACCTCATAATTGCAGCTACTAAAGATCAGTTGCGTTTTCTTAGAAAACCCTGAATGCTAAATCTCAGGCAAGCTAAGGAAGCCTTATGGGTCTTAAGAGGTTCATAAGGTGTTAACACTCATATTTTATTGACTTCAAGAGCCATTCTCTTCAGAACATGTCAGCATATTCCCTGAGAATTAGGTGACAGGAGCAGTGTGAAACAGTAGAAAGATGGTTCAGGTTGCTAATCCCAACTCATCCACTAACAATTTTACATGATCAGGGTTTTGAAGAAATCTCCGGGTCTTTTCTGTCATCTCACAAATTGAGAGCATAATAATAGGATGATTTCTTAGTGTTGGAAAGAAGATTGGGATAATACATATGGTTTCAAAACATAGAGCAGGTCCATTAAAAAAAAAAGATTTTTTTCTCACCTAGAAGCTTGGTATCTGAAATTCTACCCTGAGCCCTTTATTCCTTTAAAGTTTTCCCTTTTTAAAAAAATGCACATTCCCTTAAAGACTAATACATTAAGCCAGGGCCTCAAACTCAAAAAAGCATATTAGGAACTAGAAAGTAACAAATGGATAAAAGGGGTGGGAGAAGACTATTACGGTGTGAGGGGTCTTTGATACCCGGTTCCTGGAATCCCTGCCCATGTGGAAAGGAAAGTGGCTACTCCACCTCAACCAATGGTAATTATTTGAGAATTTGGACCCTGATGCTAAATCTTATGATTTTTTCAAAAGAAACCAAAAACCCAGCTGTCTTAATTTTTGCTTTATTTTTATTCGAAACACTATGTGGGTCCAAAAAAAATCACATCTGATGGCCCAAAATAGCCCACGGGCACATAGTTTGAAAACTTGCCATATGTCTCTTCATCTCCATGAGCCTGGATTTTTCTCATCTGTATCTGTCAAAAGGGGGAGGTAATAATAGTACCTGCCTGCATAAGATTTTAGGGAAGAGTAAGAGGGGAAATATTTCTACAGTGAGTTGCTAATCCATTCTGAAGATCAAGCTATACCAGAGGACTGACAAAAAGGCATATTTCTTGGAAGCACAGAGATAAGGGAGAGCCCTGGGCACCCAGGGTTGGGCACCTAAGATCAGCTGACCCTACCACCTGTGGTCTCTGTGAGCCTGTTTGGGAAGAGGCTCCAACCCTCCTTTTGCCTCAGTAATCCTTACTGATCACAGGCACCACCTCCTTGGGGCACCTGCTGGGCTACTGCAGATGGCTCAGAAA
>PVKY010007658.1:0-14707 GCA_004027775.1 Bradypus variegatus
GGAGGTTTCTCAAGGAGGAGAGATCTAGTGGATTGTCTCTTCTTTAAGCAAATGTGCACCTCACCAGTCCTCTCATCTCTTCCTTTCTCTCTAATGGAAACAGTCGCCCTCATCTCCCTGCACATGAGTGACATTTGAGCAGATTCTAGTGGCATTTCCGGGCTCTCCCTGCCCTTTTGATCTTAGCCAGGCCCTGCTGTGCTGAAGGGAGATGCTGGTGGTTTCCTCGGGAGGCCCCTGGGGACTGTGACCCCTCTGAGGCCAGACTTCCTAGGCCTGTCTGACTTCTGGCCCCATGACTTAGGGTGAATTAGGGTGACAGTGAGAGGCAAAGCCTGACAATGAAGGCTGGTTAGTCGTAGACCAGCCCCACTCTTTTTTTTTTTTTATAACGGGAATTTATTAATTTACATGCTTACAGTTCTATGGCTGTGAAACTGTCCAAATCAAGGCATCATCAGGAGGATACCTCCTTTCTGAAGACTGGTTGCCAGTGATCCTGGGCTCCTCTGTCACATGACAAGGCACATGGCAGTGTCTGCTAGTCTCTCCCTTCCCTTCTGGGTTTCCTTCCAGCTTCTTGCTTCCGTGCCAGCCCCACTCTTGATCTGAGGCCAGGCAGTGTGGAGCGGAGGTTCCCAAACTTGGCTGATCATCAGAATCACCTGGAAGATTTTCCTTTCCTTTCCTTTCTTTTTTTTTTAAGGTACAGGTTTCTAGTTCCCATCTCAGAATCTCTGGGGCTGGGGCCCTGGATTTGTATTTGGACCTCCTTGTGGGCAGACCTGGGTCCAAATCTTGGCTCCTCCCCAACTACCCGAGTGAACAGAGACAGGTCAGAGGTCGGCAACCTCTTTGTCCGTGGACCCCTTCCCCAGCATGGCCGTTTGCGAGAACAAAGGTCACGCATGTGCCAGTGCCGCATCCACTGGAAGACATTTAGATTAAAATAATGATCAATAAATACAAGCAATTTACTTTATGTTGTCTGAAAACCTGGCTTTTGTGGAGGAAAGGAGTAATAATTCTATGTTTTGAAAACAGGAGATGCCAGCTGACTACTGCTCCTATTAGATGGGAATGTAACTGCCATTGACATTTTCTAACTTTTCCTTAAGAAGCTTCCATTTTGAGACAATAGCAGGAATGAGAGAAACTACCCTTTCTGTGCCAGCATCTATCCAGTTTAGAACAAGATGTTGCTCTTTATGGCCAGGCTCCCTCCACCCTGCTGAGAAAGGATGGCATTTGTCTTTGCAAAGAGCATCCTTTCGGCAAATCGTTAGAACCATGCAGTCGGTATTTTGACTTGAAGCAAGGGGGCTAGAATCCTGAGATGTGACAGGTGGTCTAGCAAGGAGGGGCCTTCTTTAGGGCAAAGACTCACCAGGGTCCCAGCGTGTTACCTTCTACCTAGATCATGCTGCATTCTCCTAGTCATGCCCACTTGACGTCATTTTCTACCCTGCAGCCAGGCTTTCTAAGTTTGAGCCAGTCATCTGTTTTCTAAAAGCTCTCAGAGGAGTCCCACTGCCCTCAGGGTGGATGAAACCAAGCTCCCTAAAATTATATGCCTTTTACATTCTGTCTTTCTCCCTCTGCCTCCCTGAGCTTCTATCTGTCCCGCAAGGACAGCAAGCTCCTTCTCCAGCCTCTAGTCCTTTGCACACATGGTTTCCCTCAGTCTTCCCCCTTTCTCTCTACCCGAGAAACTTATTGATCCTTTAGGCCTCTTCTTAGACATCACTTCTTTCACGAGGCCCTTCAGCATCCCAAGACTGGGCTTGGTACCTCTCCTGAGTCCTCCCACCCCCACTACCTGGTGGCATCACTGAATTGTAACATCCTGTTCACCTGCCTTTTCCATTAGACTCTAAGCCTGAGGGCAGGACTTTCCTGTTTGTCCCCAGATGCCAGATCATAATGTGCCAGCCTGGTAGTCTTCTGCGTTCAGTCCTTCTCACCTTGCTTGGCTTTCTACATCTGCACTGTCAACATGGTACCCACTAGCCATGCAAAGCTATTGAGCACTTGAAAGAGTGTGACTGGGGAGCTGAATTTTCAACTTTATTTACCACTAACCATTCCAAACTTAAATTTAAAAGCTGAAGTTTCCTTCAGTTACTGGAAAACTTCCAAGTATGTTTGGAACAAGTTGAGTAGGTGACTCTACTTTTTCAACTGTAATTTCTATGAAGTCTAAAAACAGATCACATATTTCCAGTGAAAATTAGCTTTTGGAATGAGATGTGCTGTAAGTGTACACAAACACACACACACACACACACACATACACACACACATTTCAAAGGCTTAGTATAACAAAAAAGAATGTAAAATATCTCATTAGTACGTTTTATACTGATTCCATTTTGAAATGATAATTTTGGATATATTGGCTTAAATAAAATGTATTATTAAAATTATTTTCAACTGTTTCTTTTTACTTTTTAGAATGTGGCTACTAGAAATTTTAGTTATTAAATGATGTGCACTGCATTTCTCTTAGCGCTATTCTAGGCACACACACATAGCCTTTTCTGGCCTAGCCCACCTACCTCTCTAAATCCTGGGTTCCCCCCTTCTTAGAGTAAATGAGATAATACATGCACATTAACAGTCGAGACACCCCCAAAAAATGTTAGCCACTGCCTCTGCCATCAGACCACAACTTCACACCACCCGGACTCAGAACCCTTTGGTCTGAGTCCCCAGCTCTGGGGCTGGAAGCCGTCTGTGGCCCTGCCCCGGCCCTAGCCCCTTGGGTGTGTTCTGGGAGGGCCCACCGCTAAAGCACGCTAAGGGCAGAGCAGAAACAACTTCTGCTTGGAGGGGAAATTTTCCCAGGCTAACTTTTCTTTTTATCTGACGGGAAGGGCTGACTCAAGAGGCAGCAACAGGGGGACAGCACAAATAAATACAAAAAACCCTCTCTAGGGGCTGCTATTGTACTTAGTACAATGGCAGGCCCTGGAGAGCCATTTCATTCCAGTTGAGATTTGAAAGTAAAATAAATGTGGTCATGTCACACCCTCCTCTATAGCCCCTACTTGCCACAGCCTACCCTGGAGTGCTATAGGGGTGCAGGGGCACGTTTCAGGGTCTGACCTAGTGGAAGGGAAGCAAGGAAGGTCTTCAAGCCTGGAGCCCGCATTCCCTGAGGCTTGGGGCACGGCTTCCCCAACCACACTGGGCTTTCTCAAGAGCTACCAGCACCAGTCCCCCCTGCCCCTCCCCATTCCCACGGCTTTCCGGTTCACAGTGTGCCCCATCCAGCAGGGCAGGGCTGGCAGTCACCAGTCACACCCAGGGAAGGCTGGCCCTGGGGGGAAGGAAGCCCCCTTTCCAGTACAGGCAGGAGGTCTGCCTGGGGCTGACAGGTGGCTTTCTTGAGCTGAGAAAATGTCCCCAAACGCTGCAAGGACTGGCAAGCTCAGTCTGTGCAATCTTTGGTTGCTTTGAAGTGGGTTGTACAATTGGAAAGATCTTTCCAGAACTAAAACTATCTTTCATGGGAATGAGTTTCAGCTCTTCTGCAGGTGGTGTTTCTAAACACCCCTCAAGTAGGCTCTTCCCACCCAAAAACCAATGGATCCCAACTGCTCTAAAACCCTTCTGGAAGAGTTGATCCCCAAGTGGGCACCTTTGGGTGCTTCTGGTCTGAGCAGTCTGCAGCCCCGGCTGGCGACAGTGCCCATGGGGACGTGTGGGCCCTTCCCTGAATGAGCCTTGCACACATGCAGAGAGGACAGGTGACTGCAGCATGTGGTGTGGGCTCAAGGCTTGGGTTTGAATCCCAGACCCACCCTCCCCAGGCAGCCCCTGCCTAAGAAAGACACTTAGTCGCCTTCACTGTAAACACGCTTAGACCAGGGTGCGGCAAACAGAAAGCCCTCATTACATAGCAGCAACTTTCTCAATAAATGGCAATGTTTGGGGGCTCATTACGTGTCATGCTGGGTCCCGGTCTATGTGCATTTTCACAGTAGCCCTTTGAGATTGGTATTGTTATTATCATCTCTATTTTGCAGAAATAGAAACTGAGGCTTAGAGTTGTTAAGCAAATTACTGTCACTAGTTATACAGCAAGTTATTGGTGGAGCTGGAAATCAAACCCAGGCAGCTTGACGGTACAGTCTACACTCAACTGCTATGTAGCACTTTCCATTATTATTATTGTTAATTATAACACCTTAGGGGATTTCAGGCTTAGACTGTTATTGAAGCTACTATTAACAAGTTCATGGGCTTGTTTTAATGCTGGAGTATCGATGTAAAGACTAGAGGGGAAAACAGCCCAGAACATAAACTAAAACTCCTGAGTGATTAAACTGTTTAAAATAGTACTGGACCTTGTCCAAGCACCAGAAACCTCCATTACCCAAAATTTTACTCAAGGCCACATTGATACCATAATATTAATAATGCCAATACCATCTGTTAATAGAATGCCTTCCTGTGTCTGAGCACTCTACCTTACTTCATTTTCTTTAAAGTATTGTGGTAACATAGATAATACAACACAACATTTCCCAATTTAACCACCATCAAGTATACAGTTCATTGGTGTTAATTACATTCACCATGTTGTGCAGCCATTGCCACCATCCATTACCCAAAACTCTTCCATCATCCCAAACAGAAACTCTGTATTCATGATTAACCATTAACTTCCCATTTCCCACCACCATCCCACCCCTGTAATCTACTTACCTTACTTCATTTGGCTGCGCAGCCCTGTGGAATAGCCAGAAGTAGGTATTCAGTCCTGTTTTACAGACGAGGAAACAGGCACAGAGAGCCTTTGGGGTTGTGTGAGTCTAAGTGGCTAATTTTGCAGAAATAGAAATTGAGAGCAATTTCTTGGGCAATTACTATGTTCTGGGCAATGTGCTAAGTGCTTAACACGCTGTCACAGTCTGGTGGGTGCTGTCATTTTGCCCATTCTGCAGATGAACAAATCGAGGCTCAGAAGGCTAAGTCACTGGCCCCACAACCCACGGCTAGTGAGCACCTCCAGAACCACTGTCCATAACTGCACCATGGGGATAGCGAAGGGCTCATAGCCAGGGTGAAGGGAACTAGATAATCTCACGCTGAGAGCCTGCCCTGGGCAGCACCCCTGGGTGACCGGGAATGCAGGAGACACAGTCTTGCCTTCAGGTCACGGGCAGTGGCCGCGGAGGAGACAGCTCGGGACCTGTGGTGGGACAGGCCTGGTGATCCCAGCCCTGCTGCTCACTGCTGAGTGACCCGGGTGGTCTGGCCTCTGAGCTTGCTTCCTCGCCTGCATAGTGCCGTCAGGATGACCTACCTTGCAGGACTGTCATGGGAGCCCAGGTGCCCGACCCACAGCACAGGGAAGCCCCTTCTCCAGGTCACCTGAGGAGAGGACACACATGCATAGCTGACAGTATTAGGCAACACTTTATAACTGCTGAACCAGGGGTTCAACCACAGGCATGCAAAGCATTTAGTGGGGCAGGCTCTTAGAAGTTGTAATCTTGGGCTCTTGTTGATTCAGGGCAGATGGAGCCCATGGGATGTTCACATAGATAACTCCAAACAGCTGACGGGCAACCAGTTTCAAGCAGTCCAGATTGGCCATTACCACCGTGGAGCCAGATCCTCTCTGCTCTCCACCTCCTTGAATAGGTGGACATCGTGCAGAAGAAATGTCCTTGGCAAAGCTGCAGAGGCAGGAGAGGACGTGGCATGCTTGGGGAGCTCGCATTGGCTTGGAAGGGCGGGAGTGCAAGACAGGTGCCTGTCCAGAAGGGCCTGGGACTCCCAAGAAAGGGGGGTGAGTGCCGCTGACTGGGAGGGCTCGCTGTTCGAGTCCGGGAGTTGGTTTTCAAGGAAGGGGCAGTCACCAGTGCCCGAGGCCAGAGAGTTCACCACTGGGCCTGAAGAGTGAGCACTGGCCGTGTCAGTTATTGGCCAGTGCAGTGATGTTGGTGAGGTGGGGGCAGAGGCCAGCAGAACACAGACCCCACGTGGGGGCCTCCTGACCTGTGTTCCATGGCAGTGACCTAATCGGCCGACTGCCTGGAGAATAACCTCTGTCCGGCTTCCTGGCGAGGGCCCCTGTGCCAGCTCAATGTACGCACAAACCAAGGCCAAGGTCAGAGGAGGTCATCTCGAGTATAAACAAATCCCTGTGCTTTCTGGTAAGCCCCAAATCTTGGCAGCAAAGATACGTAAATTGTGATCCAGAAGGTTTTCTTCCTTTAAAGCTCCTAATGCAGAGAAGGTCAAAGTTTGGAGTAAGGCTTCTTGCCTGTTGCTTTTGTTTCTAGTAAAATGGCCCCCATTCATGGTGGCTCAGGAGCTCTTGCCCTCAAACTTCCTGAAATCCCAAGGCCTGACTCAATGACGAGGCTGTCACTGTTGTGTGTCAGAAACGAAATCATGCAACAGCTAGATGGTGATGGTCTCTAATCTGTTGTTGGTTTGGTCAATATAGGATGTTGGTAATTGTTGCATCTCCCCTCCAACTGGCCTTCTTCATGATGAAAACGATTCCCAAGGTTTTGATTTGATTCTGATTTTTTTTTTGGGGGTGGTGGTTATTAGACGTTGGATGACTTTTTTAAATGGGGATAGACCACAAAGGGAGCAGGGGAGCAAGAGCTGAAACGCGGCATGGAGGTGTTTCTGAATAGAGCACACAACTTTATTCGTGGCACTGTGCTGGGCATGACAGGAAGGCAGGGCAGTGCCCTCAGCGGGCAGAGGCAAGCCGGGGCTGTGCAGCCCACACACGGGCTCTGCAGACGAGCAGGTGCCACTCGGTGCACAGACCGACACCCGCTCACTTTCATGGGGATTGCAACACATCATTTCAAAGGGAGATTTTCCAAATATGGTTTAATATTTCTGAAATGGGAGGGTGGGACACAAGAACTGCATGCCTTCCACCATTTGAAAAAAAAGAATTCCATAAACCCAACTTAAAATGAAAGAACTACGAGAGCTTTGAGGCCAAGCTGTCAACAATTCACAGAAATCACACATTTATTACTGGACAGGTCTGAACATAAAAACCAAATAGAACATCAGTCTGGTGGACAACTATTTTCTCTTCCATAAAGCCAAGAAGCATATCCAGTCACTCAGGGGCTCATGGCCTTTCTGAATTGTTACTGTACATGGTGTCGTCTCCTTCTACCTCTGGCCAGTGGGTTCAGGAAGTGACTCGAGGGAACTTCACTCAAGAGAGACACTGCGGGAAAAGGCTTTATTTAATGGTAACAATCGGGGCTCAATTACACTGAGATTCAGAAAATACTGGGTTATTTTCAGAGTACACATATATTGTTTGGAAAGCTTCTTTCATTTTAAACTGTCCACCTTCCCCTTTGATTTTCGTTTGACTTTGCCATGAATTAAACTTGACCAAATAAAAATAGAAACATTCATATGCAAAGCACATCAGTCACTATCTCCCTGCTATGGCCTGGGCAGCAAATGGAAAGGTAGTGATCTTTTAAAAATGTTAAACATGAAGGTTTCTCTTTCTCTCATGACAACATAGTGTACATCCTCATTAAAGTGGGGCATCATTGCAAAGCTCGAGCCTTAAATGAGCATTTTCTGGATAGAATCTTCCTCAAATGGGAGCCCTGACAAGTGAGTTTTGGGGCATACTGACAAATACTTGGTTCCACAAACGAAAATAATGTTTAAAAATCAAGTAAAATCAAGATTGGCATAGGAAATACAGATTGAATGGTGATCAGAAATACAGAAGAGGTGGCTGATAAAAACTGAACTTGCTTCAGAGGCACAGACGGGCTGATGGCATGAGGTTCATTTTCCTCCCACTGAGCACACGACCCGGAGTAGTTGTCTGCCCCTGCGACACTTGAGTGAGCACTAATGCCAAGTCTGCTTTAGATAGTTTTTAGAAAGACCTACCTAGTCAAAAGTGGTTAGCTTGGCTTTTTTAAACTTGCAAAAGCGTATATATTTTAATATATCATCTGAGAAGCAATTCTTTAGAAAAAGGTGTTGGCTTCAACATGTAAAGAAATTAGGTGAAATCTTAAAAACATTCCCAATAAGACTTCTCCTAGTTGATTGATAGAACCAGATTGAAGGGGATGGATGGGATGAGAATTGGAAACAACAGACTTTTTGGGATGGACTGGGAGGGCGGGGAGAGACCAGAGCACATGACAGATAGATAACTATCTGTTGTTTTTTTCTCTTTTTGTACCTTATTGCCCATTAAATCTAACTTTTCTGTTTGAGGTTTCACAGAACAAGCAGTTTATCTTTAGCTATCAGAGAAGTCATATTAAGAACGCCTCATAACCAACCCCAAACCAAAATGTAGATGCATAGTTGTCTGTACAAGTTTCCAAATGCTCTTCATGTCATATAATAAATAACACAGGAAGACTAAGTGATACCCTGGCTTTTCTGGAAGAAATTTTAAAGGAAGTACTGATTTTCATATTCTCACATGGGCCCCTTTTACTTTATGCAATCAGTGTGAAGTAAGCCAAACGCTCAAAACTGTAGCCCTTTAGACATGCACCAGGGATGCGTGCCACGTATATAAATCCTCGAGTCGATAATCTCTGTTAACTTGACTGTGTCGATCTGAATTTTTACATCAGCGCAGGTTTAAAGCAGGGAACACTGACCTCCTGTACTGTGGCCTGGACATTTTGAGGACACACATGCTGAGCCCACTTAAAAAAGAAAGGCCACTGCAGGCCACAGATTCAATTTGGCAGCTAGGAGAACCAGGTTGCCCCACAACCCTTCCTCCCAGCTGCAGCCTTCTTCTGGGTAGCAAAGGTAGGGAGCCCACTCTGCATTCTAGTGTCTAATGCTCTCTCCCCAGAGCAGACAGGAGGCCACTGATGTTTTCTGGCAATGCATTTTTACATAGGGTATTTAAATTAGCTAATATACTTGATAAGGAAACAAGCCCCCACCCCCCTCCCACACCCAAGTTGGATGCAGACATGAGTTCAAAGACACAAGAAAAATGAAGATTTCATTAGTGGTAGCAGATTTAGGGTTTAGTTCTTTATCACTGCAATCCTGGCAATGATATCTTATCAGGCTAATGTCCCTATACTATGACAGGACCATACCCTCTTTACTTAGACCAACAGGTAGGAATTTTAGCAAAACCAACCTGATTGTGCCCGTGTTTCCCCAGTGGCTTCATTTTTCTAAAACTGGCATCTGATCTGCAAGAGTGTGCTTGGGTCACAACTCATCAACTGATGAAAAACATTGGGGGTCCTTTATTATCTCCATAATGAAAAAAAAAAAAAGTCTCTGCCAGCCAAGTGCTGGGACCCACCCAGCCATCACTGTTATTGACTGTGGTAGGGAACTATTGGGAAAATACCACACACACACACACTCAAGGAGCTCGAAGGGTAGGATGGACCCCTCGCTTTGCCAGAGCCAAGCAAGGACCAGGACACACAGGCTCGGGGCCAAAGCTGCCAATGCAGAGGAAGTCAGAGGGAAGATGGGAACAAACTTACCAAATAAGTAAGAGGCAACTGATGTCTGAAGGGGTAAAACTGCAAGCTGCAGTCTGGCTTCAGACAAAGAGGAGCTGGTCTCAGCTCTTCAATTCTACCCTGTCACAGCCATTTGCTAAATATATTAGTCGGGCCAATGCACACACCCATACACACCTCCACATTTGTGAGAACAGGGCAAGCAAATGTAGATTCCTTCGGGAAGAGACCAGGAGAATATTACAAAGCAAATACAGCATCTACTACAGCACCCGGCTCATGGAAGTGTGTTGCAAGTTACGGGTCTGCAGCAGGGTTCAGAAAATATTCTTCCTTTTTACTGTTGGCATCAGAGAGACAGCTAGTGAAGAATTTCTGAACTTTTATTATCAGTGGTGTATGTAGGTGAATTCAAATACTTTCTACGTTGGCTTTAAAACAGAGCTTAAATTCCTAAGCGGAGCCCAAAGCACGAGAATAAATGTGACCTAACTTCCTGTGTGTACAGCTGGAGACCATCTCTCATCCGACTCATGCCCACCTGAGCCATGGCGAGAGGCTCTGAGGAATCCCTATGGTCTTACATACAAGTTTTGGTGAAATCCAAGGCTCAAATTTAAATCTCACGTTGCAGAGTTTGAGGGCTCTAGTGCGATGCTCTCATCTCCACACACAGCCGGATCCCACGTCAGGGTCTTCACACTCTGATGCTGACCTGGGCTTCCCAGTTCATGGAGCATGCCAGCTGCTCGGCACCCACCCCCTTCCGTGAAGGGGGTGACACTGGGGTGGCAGTTTGACTTCAGTCTTGATCTTTGAGTCATGGGCACCTGCACAAATGTCCCTGAGAAGCTGCGGCACAGTGGGACGAACATTCAAGCAGAAATGAGACTAAAAATCACATGCAGACTCACAAAACTACCTTAGGTAAGTTAAAACAAACAAATAAAAAAGAAACTACGCCAAACCATGAAGTCAACAATGCTAGGCAAGAAGGGAAAAGGCCCAGTTAAATCTATTTGAGGCAACTGACGTTGGAGTTGCAGAGATTTAAAAAAGAAAACCATGCCTTAACCCATTACTGAAATGACGTTAAAAAACAAAATCAGCACTGGGTTCGATCTGATTCATAGGATACCAGATACAGAGGATGCCAAGTTGTAGAAGTTGTGTTGGGAGGACATTGAACTTTTTTTTTTTTGCCATGAGTGGTATGGTACCTGGGCAAAAAATGGCTGTGAGAATCAGCTAACAGCACGCAACCTGGCTACTCTGAAGACAACTTTTCCCTTTCCTTTGTTTGCAAAGGTGGGGCTCAAGACAGCCCCTTGTCCTTAGTGGGGAGGAAGAATTAAGCACAATCTTAAGCAGCAGAAAGAGTTAAGCGAGGTTTCCTTTCATTCCTTTTCCTTCTCTTTCTCTTCTTAAACAATTTTAATAATAGCTACGTCATTTGCCAACCAGGTCCTAGACAACAGTAGAGAACAAGGAGCTTGGTAAAGATAATTTTTGCTGGTGCTCAGCCCATGCTAACAAGCTGCCTGCTGGCCTGACTGAGGCTGATTTCCACTGCCCGAGAGCATGGGCAGAGGCTCAAGCCAGCAAGGAAAGGCCAGTGCAGAATGGCTGCTGCCCCACAGCAGCCTCGGACTCTTCTTTCCTAGCCACAGTGCTACTGAATAAATATATTTATACTTTGGATTTTACTATGATCTTTTTTTCCATGTGGCTTCCTAAGGGCACTTGCTGTCTCATCCTTACAGTCAGCACTATTGTCAGACAACAGTTAAAAACAGAAGAAGAAAGGAGCTCCTGTTGTGGGCTTAAGGTAACGTAAAAAGGTCACAGGTGAACGCTACTGTGGGGTTTGAGAACATAGAAACTTCTACCCCCTTTGCTTCTTGGCAAATTTTGCTGTTGGTTGGCCCAGTAGTTGGCTCATATTTAATCAGATTTTCCCTTTTTGTTGATGCTGAGTGATGGTGGTTTTCAAATTCTCCAATCAAGTCTGGGCCTCGGTACAACACCCTATGTGTCATAGCCATTGTCATTCCTTTCTCTAATTGCTGTCTACGTGTGGGACCTAGAAGAGTTTTGCTTTTTTCTTCATGTCATTGCGCCTCCAAAGAGGTAACTTGTCAAACTCCTGTATGGACATTCCGAAGATTTCCCGAAACACTTCAGGGGCTAAATGGCGCTGTGAAGGGAGAAAAGGGAAGTTGTCAGTGTTGATGGCCACGTGGGAGGCTTTGAAAACTGCTTTCCATTTTACAAATAATCATTTCAAAGAGCAAGGCAGGATACTGGGAGAAGAATTCACCTCCTGTGCTGTTCCACAGGCACTGGACACTGTGGTCCTTTACCTGGCCAGGCCAGGTGAGGCTCCCACCCCACCAGGTAAAAGAGCTGGCAGAGTGTTAACCCTTATCATAACTACATGGAATAGTGACGGGACACAGGCAGATGCTTTGTTGGAGGAAACTCCATTTCAGGTCCTTAGGCTTTTGAGAGGATATGGGGAAAATTCACCATGGCATTAAGAAAGCCAAAGAGAGAAACTTCCAGAGTGGTCCTCCCTGAGCTCCAGGACCCCCTTCTGGCTCAGCAGTAGGAGGTCAGGTGGATGCCTGGTCTTACTGAGCACACCTTCCTTCATCCCTTCTCCTCGAAAAGTTCTTTCCAGATGCTACAGCCTTTACTCTCTGCCAGGCTGACCTCTCATGCAAAGGTACTGCCTTTTGCCGGAGGAAAGTAATGATTCTTTCAGAGGCTGGCAGCCAGAGTTTTTCTTAATTAAAATCATTCAGGTGGAAAAGTACAAAGATCACTCTTCCGTGTCTAAGGAGACCGTGGGTATGTGTCCCCAGATAAGCCTTCAGCAAGGCACGTGGAAACAACCAGGGAGACACTTGCCCACTGTGAACCTCTATATCAAGAGCCCCCTCCTCTCTTTCAACAAACTCAACCCAGGC
The DNA here is from genome assembly GCA_004027775.1 of Bradypus variegatus. NCBI lineage: Eukaryota > Metazoa > Chordata > Mammalia > Pilosa > Bradypodidae > Bradypus > Bradypus variegatus. Next base: position 12,470 of record PVKY010007658.1, read on the forward strand.
TCAGGGGCTGACAAGAATCTAGCGATCTGTGCAAAGGGATGGAGGCTCCCATTCCTTCACCACCAGCCATGATTATGGCAATATCAAGTTTCCAAAGAAAACAGCCAAAATCACACTGTATCTCCTGGATCTGGACTGTTCCAGGCATTTTTATGCTGGCCTCTTAAATATAAATTTGGGTTTTCCTCCAAAGATATAATTTACTTCTACCTACAATATGAGGTTGATCATCATCATTATTATTATTGCTTTCACTGAAGAAATAAAACGTTCCATATGGGAAAGTTAGGGGAAAACCACAGGGAGCTGTGATTAGGGCTGGGTTTTTTTTGCTTGTTTTTTGTTTTTTTACCTCCAACCTGGTTCTGTCCACATCTCTTAGGATTTTGTTGCGCCCTCTGTTGGTCACCATGAGCATTTCATATGGAAATATCTATAAGAAAGAAAAATGCCCTTTATAGAACAGTGCTGTCCATTTTGTTAACAAGTAGAATCCACCTAAAACCTAGTACTCCCAAAATAGAGCTCTTCAGCGATTACAATTAAAGCCTCAGGATGATGGTCTGATCCCTCAAGACAAGCTCGAGTTGCAGTGGACAGAGACAGACTCTCATATATTCCCGGCTTCCCACACCGTGTCTCACTGTGCCTCTACTGGGTTTTGTTGAGTGAAAGAACACAAACTTACTATGTGCCAGAGATGAAGCCAAAAATTAGAAAAGAACTGAAATTATGGGTAAACCTTTTGTCTTATCCATGATGCTGTTATATGGCGGGATAACTCAGTGCACGGCTCAGCCATCTTATTCCACGACTAGCTCAGGAATCCACAGGGCTGGGCAGGCCCAGATGCAGTGCTCTGGGGGCTGGCATATGGAAATAAGCCCTGGTAATGGAAACAGGGAGCACAAGTCCTTGGACACCTCTGGGTGTACAGGCTGTCCTGGAGTGAGGGTGACCAACCACCCCGGTTTGCCCAGGACTGGGGAGGTTTCTGGGAAGTGAGACTGCCAGGGCTTAAACTGGGAAAGTCTTGGGCAAACCAGGGGCGAGTGTGTGACGCCATCTGGGACACTCTGCTGCCGTCCTACTCTGCACTGGGCATGCGCTGCATTGCTCACAGCAGGGACCAAGTTAACACCTGGGTCAATAGGGAAAGATGGGGCTGGCAGTTCATTACGAACACAGAGCCCACACACAGCAAGGGCTTAAACCTGCCAACTTAGGGTGGCCAAACCTGTGGAATGGGAAGGTGCTTTAAGACACGGTTTGCCCAAATGCACCAATCTAGAACAAGAAGGGCCTCAAAACTCTCAGAGTGGTGAAAAGAAAAAAAACAAATTTGATAGGGCTACACCCCAGCTTCTCATCCCACATGAGAGGAGAGAAAAGAACACCTGTACGTGCCTTTGGTTCCAACATGTTGGGCATAGACACTCCTCGGTCCATTCTCATCCCTGGCATGTGACCATCTGGGAGTGTCTGCAACAGAAATACTGGTTGGGAGGAGCACAAAACAGTGCAGGGAACGACGACGAGGATGCTGTGGGCTCCCCAATGAATTGTATGGGTCTCAAACCCTCACCACCGTGTGGATGTGAGAACTTGCTCAATAAGAACAGGAACATGACTCTTTCATAATCAGTTGGGAAAGAGATGCTAGCTTAATAGCTATTGCCTAATTCCTGAACTTAGGCTCTATGTAGGAAAGTATATGTATATTAAAAAAAATAGCCAGACCTATTGTTGTTACTGTCTTATTTTTACCATGGTTTTCTTTGTACTTTTTTCTTTTCAATTTTTTCATTCCCCATCACAATTTCACAAGGGTTAAGTTCCAAGGTAAAAAAAAGCAATGGTAGCAGGCAAGGGAGGGGAGGACCTAAAATACCAGGTAGTTATAATTAGGAGGGAAAAATGTCCATGGGCAGCCCTTGATGTGGGGCCTCTTCTACATCAGAGAGGACTGCCCAAGGTCAGAGCAGGCGAGTTCCAGTACCTGGCCCGGTCTGTGCCCTGTCCCCCAGGCCTGCAGGCACAGCTTGAGCTGGGCACCAGGCACGTCTGCTTCTCACGGTTATGGACTTGGGATTGGAAAGACGAACCAAACAAGCATTTTCTAAACAGAAACCCTCCCCTGGAACATCATACAGGTCTGGAGTGAAAGGTAACTGTCCTGCTGGTGTAGCCAACTTGAGGGAGGCAGGTGTTCCATACCTGGTAGTCTGAAATGGAAAG
>PVKY010007659.1:0-14714 GCA_004027775.1 Bradypus variegatus
AAAAATGATGAGAAAAGGTCCAGTGTTCATGGCACAACAGTCTAACAGGGAGAAATGACAAAGCACCAGAGGCAGTACGGTATAGTGATAAGAGCCTTGAACTTGAAAGTTAGAAATCCTGTATCCCAACCCTGATTCCCCACTACTCAAGTTATTGTGTAAACTTATGTAAAGTCATCAAATTGCCCTGTATTTTAGTGTCTTCATTTCAATTAAGATCAATAAGACCTATTTTACCAAACATATTGTGAGATCTGAATGAAATAATAGCTTGAAAGTGCTTTGCAAAATTAATCTACACAGATTTATGGTGTCATTATCATTTAGAGCACACTCATGGACTAGAAACTAATTAAACCTGACTGTTAGGAGTCATTTCTTTAGAGACATATGTTACTTCCTTGGAGTCTAAATAGAAAATATTATTTTAAAGGCAGTACAATTTAAGTGTTTTTTCCTGGGCCTTTAATTAGACTTCCTATTCAGCCAGTTCAGGAGGGCTGCTAATCATGTAGCAAAACTAACAATAAAATTCATGCTTTTTTATTTTTCTGTAAACCTACAATTCTCTAAGAAAAAAATAGATGGAAAATTTTAAAACAATTAAAAATTGATGCTTTTAAGCCTGGAATCTTCTTCCATTATAGATTTCAAAATCATTTCTGGAACCTAGATGTATTCTTCCTTGATCTCTTGTGTGAACAACTCCTCTACAAGAAAGCAGTGTGGATTTGTGGTTCCATGGGAAAGCCATCAATGGCAAAGTAAAGCTCCCTTAAAAAATCAATTGTTACATATTCATTAAAAAAAATCATTCTTCATTCTTCTGGTGTTGCTTCCTCTACCCCTTCTCACTTCCTCCTTCCCCCATCTTCCCTTATCCTTCCTTCCTCAGTCAGCATTTGACTTGAAGAAACACACAGGATTGATTTGTTATTATATCAATACCTACTTATAGTACTTAAAAGAAGTCACAGCCCTGGCTTTGTTTCCTCTGGTGAGAGCTTGAAAGTGTGGTGTGTGGCTTGCAGGTTTTCTATTATGAGCCCAGCACTGCGAGCGGAGACCCCGAGCAGAGCCCTACACCCCACAGCTGGCTTCTTACTGGTGTGGTCTTGGAAAGTTCTCTTGTCTGCTTCTTGATTAAGAAACTGGGGCTTTACATGAGGAGAGGAACAAAGTTGGTGCTTTCCTTCATTTTTACTCCTGAATTCAGCAAGAGAAATGAACTGGTTAATTTATTGTAGTGTAATTACTATGCCAGCACTATGACTCAGTTTTAATTTCATTCTGGATATGCCATTAACTCGTTCTGAAATGTTTAACCGGTCAACTAGCCTTCCTTTTCCTCTATTATTTTAGCTGCAAAATGAAGGCCATATAATGCCAAGATTCCTCCTTGCCTTAAAAATTATACGATTTCATTGTCTTTTAATAGGTGTTTGTAAAGATGCAGTGCTCGTTCCCAAGAAATGTTGGCAAGCGTGGCTATATAAAAGCTACATGGATATAGAATCCTTTCTCCAAAGGTTCTGGGAGTCTGCTATCTTTCATATTGCTCTATCTGCATTGCATGATCTGTCATTTATTGACCATAACCTTCTACTGGAAGCTATACTGGAGATGGTAAAAATGTCCTTGGCCTTAAAATATCAACATGCCAGTTAAATCAACTTTCTGTCTCCAACTTAAATTTAACAACGACACTCATGGTTGAGGCCATAAGCTGGCTCTTACTCAGACACTTAGAAGAAAAAGCAAAGTGGCTCAACTTTATCTAGTGGTGGTATGAACTTCAATTTCCCGTTAGAGGAGAGACTTCAGGAAAATTAAACATAACTGAGGCAAATAGGTCCATGGAGAGGACAGGAATTCTAAAGATTGGAACTAGAGCTGCCTCCAGGAAAGACAAGGAGGAGGGTGAGGATACCTGGAGCAGTGGTGTGAGGGTGGGAGAGTCTTTGGAGCCAGATTTCCTCATCCAGAGGGCAGAGAGAACATCCAGTTTCACAGCCAAGAAGGAAAAGGAAGAAAAGAAGCAGAATTTATATCTATTAGACTCTTCATAAGATGCATTTTATTTAATTCTCACTATATTAAATGACGGGCAGTCATAGCTCCATTTTGTAGGTTCTATAGACTTCTTGAAGGCTAGGTAACTAGCAAAGAACTGAAAATACCATCAAATTTCATAAAGGCATCACCACACATTTAATTTGGGTTAAGATTAGATGTTTTGGTGGAACAGTCATCCCAGACTGGGAAGTGGGACTTACTTAAGATCTGAATCAAGAAGACAAATATATAGCCTCATTTGTATTTTAGAAAAGAACATTCTGGGATTGCTTTGAAAAAAATTGCTAATGTCTGTGTTCCATTCCTTATCAATCAAATAAGAATCTTTTGGGAGAGGAGGGAAAAGACTCAAACTTAAAAAAAAAGAAATCACCCTAGTGATTTTAACATACACTTGAGGACTAATGCTGTAGTTACTTGCAGTAAACCTCTTAAAAACCTAAAAATGAATTTGTGTGATTTTTACAAAGGTTGCAGGTAAGGAATGATTTTATTACTATTTGAAGACGTACTCAAAGCTGCCTGGGAAGAGCCCAGGAATGCCAGAACCCTAGAAAGTGCTTGCTTCTGCTCCTTTCTCATAACTCGGACCAGTAAAAAGGCACTGCCTACCCCAGGCTATTCATAGATGCTGGTATTGCTTGGGGTAGATGGTTATTCGATTCCAGCCACAAGCCTTAGGCAGCAGTTCTTCGCTGCTTCCACGGCACTGCAGAACAGTTAGTGAGCAAGAGCGTGGATTTGGGGAAAACAATTCCAAAAAGGTAACTTATGGAAAAAACATTAAAAATTAGAGTAATTTAACTGACTCAAAGATGAATGTACAGACCAAGAATTTATTTTGGCATTCATGAAAATGAACAAATAAAGTTCAGCATAGCATCATAAAGGAATGAAGATAGTTCACACTCCAATGTAACTCCTGATAGAAAGCTGAAAACATAGTAGACCTTCAATGCATTTTTTATGGTTGATGAATTGCGTGAGATCAGTTTTTATTAAGGTTTAAAAGTTTTCATTCTTTTCTCTTTGCATTTACCTCACATTCACTGTGGAACAAGCATTTAACTTACTTCTTTGAGTTAAAAAGTCATTGGGATTTCTGATGCTGACAGCAAAAACGGTACTGATGCTTATCCTATCTTCCTTTATAAAAGATAAATCTGAAGGAAGCATTCATTTTCGATAGAACTTGAAACACAAATTGACCTTTACTTTGCAAAAGCTGAAAAGCTGCTTCTCTAATCTTTCTGGCAGCATCAGAGCTGCTGTGTTGTACAACTCCAGGGGGCGCCATACACATCATAGCCTCTGTGTGTGACACCCTGCAATTGTACAGCGCAGCATCATTTCTAAGCAACATTCTAAAAGGAATGTCAAGAAACATGACAATTAAAATGTGTTCATGGTGTCCACAACTACAAATAAATGACAAGTAAAAAATTTAGTATTAACAAACAGGTGTTTTTAGCTTTTCTCTTGAGTGCTGCTGGTAGATGGAGGAAGTACTCCTGAACACGTGCGCGGTGACACGGGCACTGACACTGAAGGTCTGCTATGTTTTCAGCTTTCTATCAGCATTGCCCAGTCTGCAGGAGATGCTCAGTGCCTGTCCCTGCCAAGGCCTGGGTGCCCAGACCCCACACGGTCCCGAGTGTTGCCAGCATGTGAAGTCAGCCATCCTCCCACATTCCTGCCACGGTGCATCCAAGATCATTCAGTGGGGAACTGTTTTCTGCTGAGAGCTACTAGTCCAAAGCAAGGGGGAAAGTAACTGAGGGCCACACAAGTAACAGAGTAACTTGCTTTCTTTTGGAGCAATATAAAAAATTTGAATTGCCTGCTTTTGAAATTACATATATTTTTAAAGTATTTTTCCATTCCAGATTATGCCAATTGAAAGAGAGAATACTGGGAGATGGGAGAGAGGGGAAAAAAAAAGGGAAGGTGGTAGAGGAGATTGGGAAACAAAGTGAAGATGATGGAGAAAAAACTATGGAAATAAAAGGAGAAGAGGAAAGAGTTAACAAATACAGGAGAGAGACACATGACACAGATGAAAAGGGGATAATAAGAGAAAAGGAAAGAGAGACTGAGCTCCAAGTTGAGTGAATGATTGCACTATTTTTGTACAATTCACATTCATCTAGGCTGTTAACATTTGTATAACATCATTCATTGGATACCTACTGTGTGTTTAGCCATAGGGAGATTCAAACTTGCATAGGACACAGTGCTTGCCATTAAGAGGTTTATGATTTCACAGGGTTGTAAAACATACAGAGAGCTGCTCTGCCTGACTGCTGCACTGCAGATGGAGCAGGGACATGCCTGTCTACTTCGCCAGATCCCAGTCACCACAGGGCCTGGCACCCAGTAGGTGCTCACCAAGTGCTTCTTGGATGTGTAAAGTGCTAAATTGTGATACATGTTATAAGCATATGGAAAAAGGATGGGCCTTTTCGGGATGGAGAGGGGAAAGTCAGGAAAGGTTTCCTAAAAATTGGAACTTGAAGGGTGGGTGGAATTTTTTTAAGCAAAGTTGTGGGGCAAGTCATTTTAGACAAAGGGCACAGTGTGAAGCTGCAGTGTCTGTGTAGGTTTAGGGTCTGGAAAATGCCAGATTATGTCAATGTAGGGTTTGTATTAGGAAGATGAGAGCTGATAGAGATTAGTGTCAGATTGTCCTGGCCCTTGAAAGTTGGCAAGCAATTTAGTTTTAATTCTTTGGGAAAGAGGGATGATGAGCATTAAAGGATTTTTAGCAACAGAATGATGGATCAGAATTAACATTTAGAAAGGTTGATTTGTAACTGCATTCAAAATCTTCCTACCTGAAGACTCTCAAGCACAGTTTCTGAATGCCTGGTCTGTCACTCCATTTCTGACCCAATCATCTGGAGTGCTGCTCAAAATGCAGATCCCTGGGCCCCTCAGATATATATTTCTTAGGTCTGTAGTGAGGTCCAGGATCTGCATTTAAATTAGCTGCCCACATACTTTTCCCATATACTAGAGCTAGCTAAAACTGGCTTAGAAACAAGAACAGTTAGGTGTATTAGTTGTCTATTGCTGTGCAACAAATTATTCCAAACTTAGTGTCATAATACAATAAAAAATTACGTCAAAGTTTGTAGGTTGGGGATTCGACACTGACTTGTTGAGTGGTTCTGGCTCAGGGTCTCTCATGAATTGGCAATCAAGCCATGGGCTAATGCTGCGGTCGCTGGGCTGGGACTGGAAGATTCTCTTCAAGGCACTCATGTGGCTATAGGCAGGAGTCCTCAGTTTCTCTCCGTGTGGGCCTCTCCACAGGGCTGTTCATGACATCGTAGCTGGTTTCCCACAGAGAAAATGTTGAGAGAGAGAGAGAGAGAGAAGGCGAGGGGGGAGGGAGGGAAGTATCATTTATAACCCAGTCTCAGAAGTGACATGTCTCAGAAGTTTCTGCCTCAGAGGGACAGAAACTATAGAAGGTGGGAAACACTGGGACTAACTTGGAGCCTGGTTACAAGAGGGAAAATCCATAGCCTAGGTGTGAGGTGATAAGAACTTGAAATTAAAGTGTGTGGTATGGAATAAAATGAACTAATATGTTAGAACACCTACCACATTCCAGAAACTATTCTAAGCACTTTACATGTACTATCTGATTTAACACTTGCAACAACTCAATGAGATTGGTATCGCAATTATTACAATGGGGAAACTGAGGCACAAATTTGTTAGTGGCAAAGGGAGAGAGCTATCATAAAGGTGGACTTGTCAGGACACCTAGACAGATTAAGAGTGGAGGAAGGCAATTGTGTGCAACCGGTGTCTATGGAATTACTTTACCCTGGCTCATTAACCACCCACTGTTTTAGGATTTTCTTTCAGATGGCCACAACAGCTAATCAGGGGCACAACACCCTTCAGCCTAAAGCACTCCACAGGCCATTCATTTAATAAGCAACGGGAACCAGATCTTAGACCAGAAATTCTCCCCTGACAGGATTCCTAGAATGGCTTCCTAAATAGCTGGGTCCTGTTTCCCGACAATGCCCAGGATTTAATCTCCGCCCCAAGGCTCGTTCTAACTTCTGCAGTCTGGAGAGGCTAGGAATGAGAAAGTTTTGTTTTTGAACCCAGCAAGTCTGGCTCACGAATATATCAGGTATGCTGTGTAGCCCAGGACCAAGAGAACACTCATTGTTTATCACATCTCTCCCGAGCACACTGCTGTCTGAGGTTCATCAAGGCAGGCTGTTTATTCCACACATTTTGAATGTTGCTCTACAGTGGAAAATGTCCTCCAAACTTGCCATTCTGCTTCTGCTGAACTTTCCTCTGAGATTTCTTTTTCTGTAGTCAGTCAGCTCCTCCCTAACAGTTTTCATGCACCACCCTAACCTGTTCTTGCTGATTCAAAAGATTTCTTTACCTCCCTTCCTTTTCTCCAGTTTTCTTTCAACTCCGTTTTTGCTTTTGTTTTTTGTTTTTCAATGTCCGTCCTTCCTTTCCTCCTTGGGGAAAACCACACCTATACTTACAAGTGCCCACAGTTTGATCATTTACTTAATGTCAACAACAAAAGTAAGCTCCAGAGATGCAGGAGCAGTACTCGAGAGGGTGAGCCGGCTTGGCCGGTGGGACCCGGTCAGTGTAACTGAAAGGGCCTACTCGGCCTCCACAGATCCCACCTTGCAAGAAACTCTGCGTTCTGCAGTGGCCAGTCCTGCCGATAACAGTAAGTTCCGAAGGACCGGAGAGATGTAAGACGTCCCAGACCGCGGACACTACCCCCAATTAACTAGAGTGGAGGGGGAGGTGGCCTTGCTGCCCTCCATCCCCCTCCCTCCCCTCCCCCGGGCCAAAGAACCTCGGGGTCCGTGCGCAGGACAAGCCCGCCTGGGCTGCAGCAGGCAGCCAAGCCTGCACTGCACTGGAGCCTCTCCAGGCGCCCGGGTGGGGCCGCGAGCGCCCAGTCAGTCCCCGGGCATGTGGGCCGCGGGTGGGGCGGGGCGGGCGGCCAGGGCTGAGGGATATTGTTTGCCAACATCTTGGCCTGAGTGTTTGTCCAGCCGGTCTGTGCCGCTCGCAGGCGCCTCTGCCTGTCCCTCCTTCCCTTCCCCAACAATTTCTGGCAGCCCAACTGGACGTGGCTGGTGTTTGGGGCGCCCTGTCCAGGCAAGCTCCGGGCACTATACAGGTAAGTGCTGGGGTGGGGTTAAGAGAAGAATGTGTGAGGCTGGATGGGGGGGTGAGTGGGTAGTGTCCCCCTAGGGGAAGAGTGGTAGGTGCCGGGAACTGAGGGGAGGCAAAGCAGCAAAGGAAGGGCCGGTCTGGCGAGGTCTCCGTCCCGGGAGCCGCGCGCCCCTCCTCTTGCCCTCCCCTTCCCCCCGATTCCCGCCCCGTCCCGCCCCGGGCGGGCTCAGGTGTGGGGCTGAGCCGGCGAGCGCGGCCACGGCGGGCGGCGGGTGTCCGGTGTCGGGTGTCGGATGTCTGGAGCAGCCGGCTGGGTGAGCGGCGGCCCCTGAGGCCGGGGGACTTGCGGTCCTGCGGAGTAGCCTGGAGGGGGAGGCCTTAGTGGGAAGTTCTGGGGATCCCGGCGGGGATATGCGCACTGGAGGGATGGGGGCGGCCTTGGGATTGGCAGCGTAGGAGGGTTCTTGGGCTCCGTAGCTTCCAGATTCCGGCAGAACAGTTCTGGGCGCCAGCCGGTTCCCACGCCACCTCCCGCAGCCCCTGCACGCTCTGGGATACCCGCGCGCTTCAACCCGCCGACCTCAGGGCGCCCACCCCAATTGCGCGCGCACACTGCGTGTGGGCAGGGCTATGTGGACTTCCTTCTCAAGGAGGTTTTCTAGAAGAGTCCTGGGAAAGTGGTTTTAGCCGGTGCTGCACCCGCACAATGGTTTCCCCGCGCGTCCGCACGCAGTTGCGCAGCCACGTGAGGTGGGAGCTAGGCGGGCGCTGGCGCTGCGGGTCCCCGCCGCCGCCCTCGGGTTCGGGCGCACAGCCGGCCCGCGCAGGAGGTAGACCCAGATGGTGGCCCCAGTCCGCTCCACGATGACTTTCCTCAACTACATGGGCACCACTGCCAGCTCTTGCCCGTGAGACCCACGCGGGCACCAGAATGGGGGTTGGAGACGCAGTGAGAAGTTAGAGTTCCTAAGTTTTCTCAGAGTTTTCTTGACCTGCCAAGGGTCTCAGAGAAGCAGCAAGCATTGCACCTCTTTTAAAGTGGAATTCTCCTCATCTCACGAAAGGCTTTTATTTGATTGCCTGTTTAACAGAAACAGTGACTTGGATGAATATTATTATTTTTAAAAAGCCAATAAATAAGAGGAAGCTATAATATGGGCAGTGATTTGGCAGAAGAGTGGAATTCTTTTGGTAAATCTGTGTGTTACAGTTAATTCAGATTTCTGAAGAGTGGTATATGTTTATAAAACAACTTACTAAATTGCTGTCACCTCAGGTAATTCATTTTATCCTCAAACAGTTCTTTTGCAGAGTAGATAACTGAAAGTCTGAAAACAGGGTTGATTGTTTTCAAAGAATTAGAGTTCAAAACTATTCTTTTATTATTAAAATTTCACTGACCATATCACAATATTTATTTAAGTATCTCAGATCTCAGGCCTTTTGTGGGGGTTGGGGAAGCTCAATGATTAAAGGGAAAAAACTTACAGAACAGTGGCTGTGCAAGGTGTTTGTAATTTGTGGACATTGTGGAAAACTAAACAGATCCTATGTCCCTTTAGAAATTGGTTTTTGGGATAAATAGCAGGGGTAGATTTGCTGCTCATCATTTCTCTGTTTTGAGGAAATGTACAGGAAGAAAACTGAGTTAATTAAACTTGTCATGTCATTGGAGCTTGAATAACTGGAAATTTGCTGCCCTTAATAGGGAGTTATTTAACTATGAATCAGTATCAGCAGATTGTTGTCAGGTAGTAAAAGTGGGAAAACACCTGATTAGTTAATTTCCTCATTTCTATTTCCTCTACCCTGGCTCCACTTGTCTCCATAGCTTCAAACTATATTATGTCACATAGTCTTCAAGTTATGTAGATTCAAAGACTGAACTGGCCCTCATTTCACAGATGAGGAAACTGAGGCCTTAGGAAGTGAAGTGAGGGCTCAGTCACACAGCTCCTTAGAGGCAGGGCTGGGAGCACAGGCCCCAGTGCCCTGCTCATTGTCCTTCTCAGCACAAAGCCTTGCCGGGAAAAGAGTTAATTCATACAGGCGACTCAGTAGCAGCAGAGGCACGCATACCATCCAACAGCCTGAAGACAGGCACTTGTCACCTGGGTCCCCAGGTATTCTCTGAGAACATGATACAGCCAGTGTCTTTTCTTTAATATCCTCTGGTTAACTTTAATGCCAGAAATGCATGCTTGCTACAAAGGCAAACATAAAACAAAACAAGAACTGTAAAAGAGCTTGAGCATCTCATCACAAAGGTGCGATACAACTCATCACACACGTGAGAGGCTGTCCTGTCCGTGCTGAACCTGGTGGTGTGGGAGGGGAAAATGCAGAGGTTCTTTGTGCCGGTGATAAAGCTGGCAAACAGCATGCACACCTCGGCCAGCATGAGAGTTCCTTGCTGTCCTTTCTGGGGTGGGGGTCATCTCAATGCCTGTCCCCCACCTCAGGCTTGTGTACAACTGATCCCAATGAGGCTTCTGCCCCAGAGGTGCTTGCAGTCTTCATTCAGTGTAGCAGTTCTGTTGCTGCAAGTTTCTGGTCTTCATTCTGAAATTCAGATGTGCCACCATGTACTGATGATGTTTTGATTCTGGGTTCACAAACTCACAAAAGAGGCCTCCGTGTGGCAGAGTATGCTAAAACAGACTAGAGCCAGGCTGCCCAGCTCCTCCACTGTCCAGCCTCTGACAGTCTGTGCCCCTCTTCTTCATCTGTGAAATGGAGATAATGATGGCCCTGACTCAAAGGGTTATTGTGAAGATTAAATGAGTTAATACGTGTGAAGTGCTTAAGGTGCGATACATGTGAGCTTTTATTATCTGGAGGATTCTGGGTATTAGGGGGGAGGCAGAAGAATGTGAATTTGGCACTTTTAGGCTTTACCCACCCTGTTACTGTTGCTAGGGTTGACCCCACTCAAAATAGGGAGCAGACCAGAAGCCTCAAGCCTGGCTGAGCTGCTCATTCTCTGCCATGTTTTATTTCTGTGTGAGTCCATCATCAGAGTCACAGAATGTGCCAACATAAGGACATTTACTGGAATGCCAAGGGTGCATTGACTTAGGTTTCTTACCACTTCATCTCAGAGCACTGGAGCCCAGTGTGCTGAGGAACCAAATCCTTCCTGAAGAGGAGTGTCTTCTACAGGCAATAGCCTGGCTGATGAATTGACCTCACCTCTTGAGAAGCTATTAGAACCAAAAAGTAAAGAAAGCATTACACTTGGCTATAATGTGGCTGTTACTTGAAAGCAAAATACAAAGCTAGCCTGGGAGGCTATGAAGCGGGAAGCCTGACTGAGCTAGAGTCAGGGATGATGCTTTTAATTCTTTTTAGGTTGTCTCTTAATTTTTTTTTCCACTTGAATTTTTGTGGCTGCATACTGTGAGAGATTATAGGTTGGAGATTGTGAGAATAATTTTAGCCTCAATAAAGATCCCTACTACCCAATGAACAGTTAGTGTAATCTAAGTGCTATGTTTGCAAACCATTCTGTGGTACCCAGGCTATTTGAGCATGCTTGTCTCAAAAGGCTGGGTGTAAGTCAAGGAACAAGGAAGGGGGGGGGTGGATAGGGGAAGCTGAAGGGGACTCCTGGATGGTGAGAGGAACATTACAAATCTAGCCTAATAATGGCAAAGTGAGAGAAATAAGAGCAGCCAAAGCTATCGTGGCCATGGTGTGACTAGTTTGAAATTTGAGTGTTTGAACTGAGTGTGGAGAAACAAGATATTTGAGAGGGGCATTCTAGATGGTGAGATTATTGAGGCATCATTGGCATCAAATTAGTCAACTTCTTCCAATATTGGTATTCCTGAAAAGTTTTGAGCATATTTTTTTTAAATCCCATTATATTTGAAACAAATTAAGAGTATTTTTTTCAAAATGGAAATATATATATAATTTCTTTCTTATTGCAAAAGTATACAGGTTCGCTGTTAAAAAAATCAACCAAATAGAAGTGTAGAAAGTAGAATGAAATATCAATGGAATTGCCACCCCCAGACGAAACTGTTAAATCACTTGTGCCTCTGCAAGATCATGGCTTGTTTTTAAAGGAGCCCTCTAATAAATTCTTTTTAAAGCAAAAGCTTCTTTGTAATGAACGTAGTCAACTCTTCGTTCCCTGGTTCATCTGGTCCGTAAGTTTAGATTTTATTAAATTAGGTTATCAGGAAGATGTACACTTAAAACCTGGTGACCTTCCAGAATGTCGGTGAATGTTCTCACCGGCACCTGCACTGCTGTGTGGCCATAATAGGTTGACTGGAAGTTATACTGTCCTTTTGTGACGATGACAGTATATACTTGTGTTTATTTAAGTGCTGCTTATAAGGGAAAAATGCAAAAATGGCATCGCAGCTTAATTTTTATTTCTTCGTTTTTCTTCCTCAAGCATGGCTTTGATTTGGTTTGGCTTGGGGTGAAATCTCTGTGAAATCTCAAAAAAATGGTAGCTTTTTTTTTGAAATAATGTTTAGAAAGAGCCATTCAATTTCTTCCCAACCTTTTCTTTTCTTTCAGCCATACAGTTGTGGTTTGTTAGGCTCTGAGGTAATGTTTGCTTAGTTGAGAGAAGGCCAAACCTCTGTTAATTTTTTTGTTTCCCTGAGATTGACCTGTATAAATTTAAGGTTTGTTTTGTTTTTCTGATAAAGTATCTTTGGAAATTACGGGATAGAGGTTACACAAACTCATAACAAAGCATACCTCAGCTTTTCCTCTTCTCTTTTCCCCTGAAATGAAAAGTGGTACTGTATTTCCTGTAAGCTTTATTCTCCTTATAAACCTGTTCTTGTCCAGTTTCTACAACTTTTAACATGTGTGCTTTTTGGCTTTTGCTCTCTGTAGGTTTGGTGAATGGCACTTTGGATAGGATCTTTGGTGCTAGATCCCAGAAGCCAGTTTGCTGAAGCAGTCGCTCCGGGTTACTGGGCTGTGTGAAGGTTTGTGGGCACACCCACTACCAGCCCAGGTGGAGGCACACCTGGAAGCCATTTTCAGGAACTTTTGCCACAGGTGTAAAAGACTCCAGAACTACGAAGATGCTGAAACAGATACTATCAGAGATGTACATAGATCCGGATCTACTGGCAGAGCTCAGTGAAGAGCAGAAACAGATCCTGTTCTTCAAGATGAGGGAGGAACAGATCCGACGATGGAAAGAAAGAGAAGCAGCAATGGAAAAAAAGGAGTCCTTGCCAGTGAAATCCAGACCAAAAAAAGGTAAACTTAGCCACGTCTCTTCTGTGAACGTGTTAGTAGAGGAGCCCCTGGCTTATTTTAACATTTCACGCTAGTCACAAGCAGGCCAGGTGTGAATTTCAATTTGGTTTATGGATCCTGAATGTTACTGAGATTCTAATAGTGCAATTTATCAACTTGAAGTCCACACACATACACACACAGAAACACGGCAATCTCTGTGGAGTTGTATAGCCTTAAGCAGAGCTCTTAAGTGAAACCAGACTTTCCTTAAGTTGATGTAAAAAGTCACCTTTGGGGTTTGGTTTGCGGGGTATTAAGGACGAATTTTAATACTCATTGTCACAGATACCTGCCTATTCTACCAGCATAGAGGTTTTTTTTATTATTATTAGCATCTTTATTGTAATTGTATTAGCATTTCTTAGGTCTCAAGAGATTTTTCTTTGAATTATCCTTGTTTTAGGGAAACCCCCTCTTAAAATGCAGATACTGCTGTATAGGGAAAAATTGAGCTAGTTTTCCAGATGTACTTCTTTATGACTGAAAAAATCCCTGGTTGTTTTAGAGGACCCTTTGAAATCATGGGGAAAGAATTCTTTGTACATCAAGCCTTAAACATAGACATACACAGACATAGAAGAACACGTGTCTCCAACCCCCTTGCATTCTGTCATGGATAGATTCCTAAGTTGTTAAAGAAGAACACAGGTTTCAATGTCACTTCCGTAGGCATTCAAGACCAATTTCTTCTCATTTTTCATTAAACCAGGAAAAATAAATTTGATAAAATCATTTAAGGTTTCAACAATTGAAAAAAATTAATCTTACTTGCATGATGGTATAAATACAGATCCGAAAAGGAAGTCAGTTTAGTAATCTTTACCTTATACTGCTTTTCAGTAAATTTTTTTCAATTAATGAAGGACAGGAAAATAAATACTAGTATCTCATTTATTATTATTGTTATTGTTATTGCTAGTGGCAATAACAGCTATTTATTAAATAATCTCTGTTGGATACTATGCAAAGTAGTTTTACATACATTATATCTGATACAAAAGTTCTGCAGTGTTGGCACTAACTGTCCTATTCTACAGATGAAGAAACTTAGACTCAGAGAAATTAAGTAGTAAATGCAAGGTCATACTGCTAATATGTGCCCAGATCTGTTGGATTTCACATTATTTTGCACTATCCAAATAAAAGTTTTCCTTAAACAAGTAGCACATCCGAAATGAAGCATAGCCCCTTTATCTTTCTGAACTGGTTTACGCATCTCCTTGCGTTGTCACAGTTTGTCATATGTGACTGGGCTTCTTCTGGGTACCATTTTCATTGTGAACATAAGCTATTGGTGAAGCAGGGTGACTGGTGGTTGTTGATGTCTGAAGGATGCTTGTGCCTAATGGCGATGGTCCAATTCTTTCTTAAGCTTTGGGCTTCTGTTTGCTGAATTAGTCTCCTTGTGTTGATTTAGACAAGAATATCATTTCATTTTCTTTACTTACATCCTTCCTTTCCAGAGTTTAGAATCTACCTTTCAGAAAACCCGTATTACTTTATTAGTTAAGTGATCATAAAAAGAGTATGTTAATATACATGGTGAAAGTTCTATCAATAGTTCATGTCAGAGATTGCTTACCCCTTTAAATTTAACACTTGGAACAATGCAGTTTGCACCAGTTTAGTTCCCCTTCTGAATACAGAAAAGGAAAAGGTTTGAGAGTCTTTCTCCCACTTCCCCTGAAAAGATAGCTTTAATCTATCTTCTTGCTCTATCTTCGAAGATAAAGCCACAGATAGTATACGGTGATGGTTATAATAGCTGTTTCTAACCAGAAGTGCTAGCTGTGCTGCAAACCTACTAAGCCTCCAGCTCTTATTTTCATGTCCCCACTGTGTGCTTCTGTTCTTTCAGGCCTATGCTCTTTGCCACCCCCCGTGGCTTTTACTGAGCTGACTTAAGTGTTGCTTATTCTTAGCAGTTCTTAGGCTGCACCTTTGGAGATTGTCCTTCGTTTGGCTGTTTAAATGTATCTTATCCCACCCCCAGACCTTCACTCCATCTTAGTTTATCACTTGGCAGTTACTTCCTGGTTATCTGGTCATTTTTTCTCCATGAATATACAGAGGACTGTGGTGAGTTTTCAGAGAGCATCACTAGTATTTGTGTATTGTGTATCCCAGGACTTTAATTACCTTTTAGTAATCTTAAGGTTAAGGTAGGA
>PVKY010007660.1:0-14714 GCA_004027775.1 Bradypus variegatus
CTTCCGCGCCGCCTCGCCCGGGCTCCGGTTATCCCCGGGCTGCGGGGCCCCCTGGGGGCCGCCCCCACTTCCTGCGTCTCCTTCCCGTCGTGTCCCCGCAGCCATCGCCTCTTCAGGCCATCACCTCTGCACACACAGCTCCGGTGTGGACTCCCCGGGTCCAGCTGAGCCCGCAAATCCTCCTCCAGAAGCACACACCTGGCCCTGCCCCACCCTGCGCCCTAAGGTCCTTCGTGGCCTTCAGGAGGGAGCAGGGGCCTCACCAGGACCTGGGCCAGGAAATGACATTGGGACAAAGTCTGAGCATAAACTGCAGCGTGTCATAAAGGCCCCGAAGAGGACAGGGCCCAAGGCCAGGCCAGTGCCGGCTCCCCCAGATGCGTGGGGAGGAAACCCTGGTGGCTGCTAAGGTTACTCTGCACGTTTAGGCTTCAGGTAACTGGGACTTTTATTCCATGGGGTGGATGTAGAAGCCTCACCCTGTCCTTGTTTTTATCCTCTTTCAATCTTGAGTTAGAGTTCCCTCCAGGTACATTCGTATTTGAAAGCGCTTCCCAAAAGAGTCTTCCCTGAGCATTAGGAGGGATACTGGAGAGACAAACTAATGGGGTCAGATGCCGCCTCCCCATTTAGAGAAAGCTGTCCCTGCAAGGTCATATTTTTCCTGCATCCTACGCATTCATGGGAGGAAAGGGTTTTATTTACATTTTTAGTTTATTTTAAGAATAAAGGTTAGAGACTTTTATTGTCCCCCCTCCACCCCACACTATCCAGTACTAAAAGAAAACAAACAGACAAACAAACAAACAAAAAACCCACAAAACCAAGGCCAAATTCTTAAAACAATAATCATTCTGGTTGGGATGTTATTGATGGTTCAAATTTAGGGAAGTGATCTTCAATTTCCAGAATGTTGGCTTAATAAATTAGTAGTCATATTCTTTATTAAATATGTGCTTGGATTTTTAAGAAGGTCTCATAGCATTTTAATACCTAAAAATTTGGACACTTCTGAACCCTAAACCAGAGCATCTTCAGAAATTCCATGAAGAAATTAATAGGAACTTACTAAGGCATCAGATTGGATATTGAGATTAAGCATCTCCAAATGTAACTGACATCTGTTTCATTGCATTAGCACTTGTGCAGCCACTATTTTAGATGTCATAATGATTCACTCACCATTCAATTCCCAGCAGGTGCACTGTTGGATGAAGGAGAATAATATTGGCACTGTTCCCTATTTTTATTCTCTCTAGTTCGACCAAGTAAAATTCAAGTACAGATCTTCTAAGTTCACTTGATAAATTCTTCTCATTTGAAGTATAAATAAGTATTATATTATCACATCAATATCAATGACATGTGTCATAAAAAAAAGCTTTGTATATTTTGCCTTGCACTGTGGCTCTGATCAACTTTCAAGATTATGCTCTTCTTCATAGGCTTTCTTAAATAATTGCAATAGATTCTTAAGGGGCAGGGAGGAAAGGGTTGCAATACTGGTGAGATGGTGTCACAGCCAGCTGAGAATTTCCCTTAGAGTTCACTTTCCACCTGAGTGACCATTGTTCAAGGAGATGTGGGAGGTGAGGAAAGGAAACCAGTGTCCACACACTTATTTGGGCAATTAGATGAAACATAAGAGAGTGGATAAGGACATTGCCCTGAGAGACGAGTGGTGTCAGTGGAGTTTATGGAAGAGGGAACACTGGTATTGCCCTGTGTGCAGACTGAAGGGAGTGCCCATTGGGTGGAAGACAAGGGAGTTACTCTGCAATGATTAACTTAAGGAGGACATTCTGTCTTCCAGTCACACTCCGTTTGCTCAATGGTTTGGTGATAAAAGTCAGTGAAGAAATTAGGTAGAGGGCACAGGTTGGGTGTAGAGTCACCTGTGTTGGGGTTTTGCAGAGATAGCAATGGGACTCCAGTTTTCCCTGTGGGTGCTCCTGGGGCTGCTGCTTTTCCTGGACATTGGGCCAGGGGCCGAAGGCGGGAAGGTGCTGGTGGTGCCCATGGAAGGCAGCACTGGCTCAGCATGCAGAAGGTTGTGCAGGAGCTCAGCGCCAGAGGCCACCAGGCTGTTGTCCTTGCTCCAGAAGTGAGCATACACATGAAAGAAGCTGAATTTTTCACCCTGAGAACCTATGCCACTCCCTACACCCAAGAAGAATATGATCAGCTCATGATGGAGCACACTCAGATGGTTTTGGAAGAAATGCATTTTCTGAAGATATATTTTAAAAGAATAGCAATGCTGAAAATAGTGTCTATGCTCTTTGCAAAGTCTTGTGCAGAGCTGCTGCATAACAACGAGCTGATCAGGTCTCTGAACACCAGCTCATTTGACGTGGTTTTAACAGACCCCATTTATCCCTGTGGGTCCTTGCTGGTTGAGTACCTGTCTGTTCCTGCTTGTATATTTTGCATCACATTCCATGTGACTGGCATTTTGAGGGCACACGGTGTCCAAACCCTTCCTCGTATATTCCTAGGATGTTAACCAGGAATTCAGACCACATGATTTTCCTGCAGCGGGTCAAGAACATGCTGTACCCTCTGACCATGAAATACATTTGCGATTATACGTTCTCTCCCTATGCAAGGCTTGCCTCTGAGATCCTGCAGAGAGAGATGTCCCTGGCGGATGTTTTCAGCTACGCCTCCGTGTGGCTGTTCCGAGGAGACTTTGTGATGGACTATCCCAGGCCCATCATGCCCAACATGGTCCTCATTGGGGGCATAAACTGTGCCCACAGGAAGCCTCTGTCTCAGGTCTGTTTGGGTGCCATTACCTAATCAGGGTTCCTGGTGGAGGTTGTTTTTTAAAAACTTTCTTTCAAGTCTTTACTATCTCCCAGTCTTTCTAAAGGATTCCTACCTCTCATTCTCCCTCTAACAGTCATTGGTGAGATAAATATTGAAGTGTCTCCAACAGGGTGGTTAAGGTGGAATGGTCACTGAGCAGAAGAAGAGGCAGGGGTGAGGGTCCCTAATATGTCAGAGTGGCAATGGTGTGGCTCAACCTAGAATGTCCATTGGTAGAGGCACTGCCTTCATGGTTGTGAAATTTTCTTCTGCTTGTAGGAGCAGAAAACTGAACCATCTGGGGGATTTGTCCATCTGATGATGTTTGCTTGCAGGTAGGTGTTCAGTAGAAGGATAAAGGAACTAGCAAACTGCATTTGTTGCCAGGAAACGTTTAGAGGTCCTGTCTTGGAAGGGATGGAGTTGTGATTACAAGGGCACCTATCCTGTCAAAGGAATTAGAAGTTTCAAAGAGTTTGACTAAGTTGAATGGAAGTGAGACAATCCTAGAAAGGGAAGACCAGGGTTCATGATAGAGAAAGAAGTAAGTCCAACTTTTTTGAGCTTTTCTGACAGAATGGTCCCTGACCTGGAGTTGGTCCCTGAAGTAGAGTGTGGGGATGTTTGGAAGGCACCATGAAAGTTGTGTGTCAAATGGGTCTTCTACTTGGGACACTGAAATCATCCAAGGATGGTGGTGGGGGTCAGCAGATCATGCCATGTGCCTAAGGACCCAGTGAAGATGGGGTCAGTGATGAAGAGAAATGAGTCTAATATGTGAAAGGTTTGTCAGGAAGGGTGACCACACCACTGAACCCCTTTTGCTTCACCCCAAGTTTTCGTGGTGGAAACTACTGCTTTACCCATAGTTTTGGAGGCATCTTACGTTAACCCTCAGTATTTGGATTTTTTTGCTTGAATTCTTGGGGAGTAGATATGGTTTCTTTACCCAGTGACCTATCACTTTGATAGGAAAATTAGCCCATTTATGTCCTATTCACTTAATTTATATAACTCCTATGATGGTAGATCTTTTATAGTTGTTGTGTTCTTACTCTGTACTTCCTTTTATTCCTGAATGTGTTAGTATAAAGGACTCTAATCTTCACTCTTATTTTGAATCAAATTTCTAGTTACCTATTTTTACTTGATTTCACCCTCCATTGATGTGTTTTGTAAATATATATGCATCTACTGGATTTGTAAAACTGCTGAAATGTAGAGAGGCATTGGAAATAATTGTTGTTATTTTCTTTTAATTTGTTGATGTGAATATGTTCTCTGGGGTTAACTGCATTGGTACAAATCTCCACTGCCATTGTTCTAGCTGAATGACTTGATCACAGTCAACCCCAATAAATAAATCACCCCATAAATATTATCTATCTGCATTATCATTGCCATAATTTACATACTGCCCAGGTGGACAAGGTGTGTCATCTGGAGACTGGCTGCCTTCCCCACTTCACCTTCAGGGTTCATGATCCTTGTGTCTTGGATCTACTTCACCCTTGACAGTCTCAACAACTCATTCTCAGCAGCTATATTCCTCTTCTTGACATTTGCATTTCTCGTAGACTTGTATTCATTGGTTAAGCTCTCCAAATGCAAGTGTATTTATGAAAATGTCTGTGCTTATTTCTGCCTTTCCTTTAGATCTATCAATGCATCTATCAATGCATAAAAATTCATTTGTTTGTAAATCATCATTATGTATTATGCATAATTGGTACAATACTATGATTTTTGTCCTATTAAATTCATTTTTTTATTTTGAGGTATTGTTACCCTTACATATTTGGTTTGGATAACCTATAGACCTGACTCCTTTAAGTAGCTTTAGTTATTTTTCTCTAAGATGAAAGATCAGAGTCCAAGTCTTTTATATGTTTGCTTCCTATCTTTGTTCTTTAATCTAAATCCTTATGACAGATTGGATTACTTCATTGGTTTCCTCAAAGAAATAGCTTTTAGATTGGTTTATTATTTCCTGCTCTTTTTTCATTCTACTTCATTAATTTCAGCTTTTTTTAAAAAATTAATTGTCTCATCCTTGATATGAAGCATTATAGAGTTGAAGCTAGAAATAAAACTTTTTCAGTGTCCCTTAGGTTTTGGTATAAATTTTTCTCCTTTAATTTTTCTTAAGAGAATTCTAATTTCTGTTTTGGATTTTCAATTTTATTTAATGGCTGTATATGAGCTGTTTCTTAATTTATGTGCAATTAAGAATTTGTAACTTTCCCTTATGTTTTTACTAATTATTTTGGATTGGAATTAGAGAATTGTTTTCTGTGAAGTCAGTGCTTTAGATAATTTCCTAACAGGACTTCTTTGTGGTTTAGTACAGAATTGTCCATGGAAATGTAATGCAAGTTATATATGTAGGCATGCATTCAAAAATATAAAAAAAAGCATATAAAATTAATAGTAATAATATATTTTATTTATACAAATATATAAAATATTATCATTTCAGCATGTATTCAGCATGAAATATTAATGAGATATTTTACATTATCTCTTTTTTATTTTCAGGGTTCCACCATGGTACTTGTTTTTTCATCTTTGCATTAGGTTGATTATATCTTCAAGTATTTTTCCTGGGATATAATAAATTAATAATTTAGGAAGTCATTATATACCTAAAAATGTCCCTTACTTCACACTCAGTGCCAACTTGTTTGAGTACAGATTTGTTAACTTCCCTGCTGTCACTTGGTATTTTCTAGTGTGCAGGAGAAATCCTAAAGCTAGTCTCATTTTGGTTACTTCAGAAGTAGCATTCTTTTTCCTCCTTGTTTTATTCTTATTTTCTAGGTATTGATCTTTTTGTTTATTTTTGAGGGACTTCTCACTGTTTTCTAAAGAGCCTATACTGTTTGATTGCGGTAAAATATACATGCTATCAATTTACCATTTTAACCAATTTAAAGTGTGCACTTCACTGGATTCGAGTGCTTTCACAATGTTGTCCCCCATCACCATATCTAGACCAGGACATTTTCATCACCCCAAATGGAAACCCTATATGCTTTAGGCTGTCACTCCCCATTCTCCCTCCACCCAGCCCCTGGCAACAATCTCTCTGCTTTCTGTTTCTGTGGATTTGCCTGTCCTGGATATTTCCTGCGAATGAAATCATACAACATGTGGTCTTTGGTGTCTGACTTCTTTTGCTCAGCACAATGTTTTCATGGTTCATTCATGTTGTAGCGTGTGTCGGAACTTCCTTTTTAAGGCCAAAGAATATTCCATTGTATGGCTAGACCCCATTTTGTTTTCCATTCATCAATTGATGGATATTTGAGTGTTTCCACCTTTTAGCTATTACTGCTGCTATGAACATTCTTGTATGCAAGTGTGTGTTTGAATACCTTTTGGTTGTTCTTTTGGTTGTAGAATTGCTGGGTCATGTGTAAATCAGTGTTTAACTTTTTGAAGGACTGCCAAACTGTTTGCTACAGTAGCTGTACCATTTTACACTCCCACCAGTAATGCATGAGGGTTACAATTTATCCACACTCTTATTAACATTTGTTATTTTCCTTTATAAAAATTTTTTTATTATTGCTTTCCTATCTGTTCTGATGTAGTATCTTGTGTGTGTATGTGTTCTTTTTTTACATTTTTTATTGTGAAATATAACATTTATACAGAACAATGATAACTTTCAAAGTACAACTTAACAAGCAGTTAGAGAGCAAAGTTCAGAGAATATGGGTTACAGTTCCACAATTTTTGTTATATCCTTATTGTGAAATATAATATACATACAGAAAGATAACTTTCAAAATACAATTTAATGAGTAGTTATAGAGCAAATTTGAAAGAATGTTATTTCAAAATTATTTCCAGTAATCTCTTCCAGCTATTCTAATGCACTAGCATCTAAAGCATATATATTTCCTTTCAAAGTCTTGATGGTATCTTTGAAGCATAATAGCTTTCAATTTTGGTGAACTACAATTTATTTATGTCTTCTTTTGTTGCTTCTGCTTTTGGCGTCATATCTAAAAAGACTTTGCATAACCTAGGGTTGCAACAATTTACACCTCAGTTTTCTTCTAAGAGTTTTATGGTTTTGGCTCTTATATTTGGTCATTGATTAATTTTGAGTTACTTTTTCTGTAGGTGTGAGGAAGGGGTACAGCTTCATTCCTTTGTATGTATATATGCAGCTGTCCCAGAATTCTTTCTCCATTGAATTGTCTTGGGACTCTTGTCCCAGTGAACAGTAGAGGTGGGCTTGACTTCCCTCATTTAACAGAATTAATATAATCTATAATCACATTAACCCATTGGAGAGTCACATCATTCTCTTGACTAAGTGAATTTATTACAAGACTCTCTGTTGCAAGCAACTTTATTGGCTGATACGCTGGATAAATCTCAGAGTGTATCTGGTTAGGTGTGGCTTGCCGCAGGGATCAAACCATGTTATCGGGACAGATATTTCATCTTCATTTATCTGTTTTCTTGGCAATGACATCACCCTCAGGCTCATGACACCCAGGCAGCAGAGGCTCCAGCCTGAATTCTTTCCCCAGGATTCTTAGTAAAATCTTGTCTTATTGTCTCTGATTAAGACACCTGCCCTTCTCTGAACTAATGACCATGGACAAGGGCATGTGATGTGCCAAGTGATTGAGGCCTGGCTCAAATGTTCTGTCCTTGTGCTGCACATACGTATTAGAGTCTGTGAGATGGAAGGTCACTGGGATGGGCCAGGAAATGAACTGTTAACACCGGGAATTAGTTTACAATTAAAGGTGTTTTCTCTTTAGATTTTAGATTTTTCATTACCAAATTATCTTATAAATCTAATATCTTAATGATTTCTCTGTGTCTGTTTCTAAGTTTCTTTTAAGAAAATATGACAGGCACTTAGTCAGAATGTCTTCAAGACAATGAAGGATGATCTGGGAACACTTAAAGAAATTGATTGGTGGCTTATACACCTTTTACATTTTAAGTTTCTGTGTTTTCTTTCCTTTTAGGTATTTGTTTTCAGTTGTGATACATATAGTTACTTTTTTTAAAACTTAAACTTGTAAATCAATTTTGCCAAGATATAAAAAAAATATTATGGTGTTTGTCTTTTTCCATTGATGTTTCCTGGACTATGTAATGCTTTCTAAAGTAGATTCTGATCTTTATGAGCTCAGGAAAGTTTTATTCTTTGGTAATTGTATTATATGTTCTCAATTTTTGCTATTGTTGAAAAATCAATTTTTTGGTGTATTTCTTTTTGTTTGTTTGTTTGTTTTTTGTTTTTTTGTATTCATTTTATTGAGATATATTCACATACCAAGCAGTCATGTAAAACAAATCATACATTCGATTGTTCACAGTACCATTACATAGTTGTACATTCATCACCTAAATCAATCCCTGACACCTTCATTAACACACATACAAAAATAACAAGAATAATAATTAAAGTGAAAAAGAGCAATAAAAGTAAAAAAGAACACTGGGTGCCTTTGTCTGTTTGTTTGTTTGTTTCCTTCCCCTATTTTTCTACTCATCCATCCATAAACTAGACAAAGGGGACTGTGGTCCTTATGGCTTTCCCAATCCCATTGTCACCGCTCATAAGCTACTTTTTTATACAATTGTCTTCAAGATTCATGGGTTCTGGGTTGTAGTTTGAGTTTCAGGTATCTACCACCAGCTACCTCAATTCATTAGAACCTTAAAAGGGTTGTCTAAATTGGGCGTAAGAGTGCCCACCAGAGTAACCTCTTGGCTCCTTTTGGAATCTCTCTGCCACTGAAGCTTATTTCATTTCCTTCCACATCCCCTTTTGGTCAAGAAGATGTTCTCCATCCCACGATGCCGGGTCTACATTCCTCCCTGGGAGTCATATTCCACATTGCCAGTGATGATGTATTTCTTAAGGTTCTTCCGCAAAATGCAGGATACCAGGATGAACCCCACGGCCCCTACTATCCCTGTACACTTGCTTCTATTTTTAGCCACAAATTCCTAGACAATGGGGAAAAATTTACTGTGGGAGTATCAAAAATCTTACAGTCTCATTTTCCACCATATGTCCTTTTGTCTATTCTGCCTGAACTGTGTATTCCCTTTTCCCACCAGATTTCACCCATCAGTTCTGCCCACCTCACCTGCCCTTTGGTGTCCCAAAAGTTGATTGAAGCAGAGAATGGGGAAGAGCAAAACATAGTATTGTGCAGCCATTTTGAAATGGTTCAAAATTTTCATGTTGGACAAAAGCCTAGAGTGCAGAAAGCAAAGGGGTCTCACATGAGACATTCTGTATATGCAGCCAGCTTCCTTCCAGATCTGTGTTTGCACAAAGGTGCTCCCTGATGTTAGCCATTGTGCATCACCAGGTCTTGTACATGAATTAAATGTTGAAATTGGTTAGGTTTGGATTAAGCAGAGTTTCCCACACTGCTTTATTGTGGATGATGAAGATGATGATGATCATCTTTTTAGCCACTGTGTTAAATTACCATAAACTTAATGATGTAAAACAACAGAGATTTTATCTTATAGTTGTGTAGGTCAGAATTCTGAAATGGGTCTCACTGGGCTAAAATCAAGATCTCAGCAGGATCGTGGTTGTTTCTTCAGGCTCTTGGGGTGGGGGTCTGTTCCCTTGCTTTTTCCAGCCTCTGGAGGCTGCCCTCATTCCCTGGCTTGTGGCCCCTTCTTCCATCTTCAAACCAGCAATGGTTGGTGGTGCCTTTTCATGCTGCATTACTCTGATGCTGACTCTCCTGCCTCCTCGTTCCCTTGTGATTATGTTGGACCCTCCTGGATAAACTCCCCATCTTCAGTTCTACTGATGAGCAAACTTAATTCCATTCCTCCCTTAATTCCTTTTGGCCATGTAACAGCATATACACAGGTTCCTGGGATCAGGATGTGGACATTTTTGGGGGAACCATTATTCTGCTGGCCACACCCAGTTATCACTTCTCTGAGGATGGGTAAGGGCTCCAGATGACAGAGCACTTTAGATCATCAGAAGCTGGGAAACAGAGATAAAATTTAGATTTAATGTTTCTAACTTGTGTGTGTGTGTGTGTGTGTGTGTGTGTGTGTGTGTATTAGTGAAACCAAAGGCAAATCATCTTTATAATTGCACGTAACTTTTATATTAGCACACTCTATACTAATGTTAGAAGCAAAACAATGGGGCTAATAAGCAAAAATTAGGAAATGTTTCTTTCCTACCCTGCCTGCTCTAATCCATGCTACAGATCCAGCCTGCTTGGGAAATGTTTTGAATAATGTTCACAGGGAAGCCATTCATGAGCAAGCATTTGTTGAGCACTTACTGGGTGCAGATACCCACCAGGAATGGGACCAGGAGGTAGATGAAGCGCAATCCAGACACTGGGGTAGTCAGTTATAACTGACAGTGTTGTCACAGCTGTGGAAACAAGGGGAGCAATTGATTCTGCTCATGGGCAAGGTTTCAGGGGATACTCCACTGATGAAAGGAAGCAAGGATAGACATCCTCCAAGACAGAACAGGAGAACTGTGTGCAAAGGAATAAAAAAGTCAGAGTATGAGTACTTTGGTGTTGATGGAGAGCGAGGTTTGTAGTTAGCAGTTGTAGGCCAGGCCAAACTAAGAGGGCAGATAATATCACAGATTAAAAAAAGGACAAGAGGGTGGACAAAAGGGAACGGTGGGGAGTGTTACAAACTGATTACCTTATATTCTCTTTCCCATCCATCCCCTTAAGAAATCAAATATAAATTATGTTAAAACACCATGCTCTCCAGACAGCAGACTCCTATATGTCTTGCCCTAAGGGACCTTGTAGATGACCCTTATTTGTTGATGGTCAGGTCTAACCCCGTGCCACCCCCAATCTAGGCTCCAGAAAGGATGTCAGGTGACTTTGGAAAGTCCCAGGGTACAGTAGCCAGGGTCCACACAGGCCAAGTCGTCATGTCCATATGCACCAAGTTTCAAAACAATGAGCACGTGATTGATGTGCAGTGCAGGGCCAAGTTCAAGTTCCCCGGCTGCCAGAAAATCCACATCTCCAAGAAGTGGGGCTTTACCAAGTTAAATGCTAATAAGTTTGAAGGCGTGTCGGCTGAGTCGGAAGCACCTCAACCAGATGGCCCTGGGGTCAAACACATCCCCAACGTGGCCCCCTTGGAAATTGACAGCCCCTGTACTCATGAAAGCTTTGCCAGCATTGCCCACGCCCAACTTACATCCATCAATAAACTACTTCCTGCCATCTAAAAACAAAAAACTAAAAACCCTGGGCTCAGCTGTCCAAACTGAACCCGTTCACAGGACCTCCCGCCCCAGGGCTGTGAATGGGCTTCCTCTGCGGGAGCCACGAGGCCGTCCAGTAGGGGGCGCCGGGAGGCCCCGCGTGCGGCGCTCAGGTGTGTGGGCGCCGTTCTGCAGCCAGGGGCCCAGCTGTGGCTGTTCCACACGGAGGGGGTGCGCGCGGTGCGGCTGAGGAGTTACTTATTCCAGAGTATCGATTCCCATTCATTTGCCAAATGTTGATTTCTGTGCTTGGTGCTGAAGGAGTCACCATGTGTAAACCACAGCCTCTGCTTAATCTTGTGGGGAAACCAATTGATAGGCAAATGGCTACAAAACCAATAGTCACTAATTGCCAGTAACGGGCATTTATGTTATTTCCGTTTTTGTTTTTTTTTTCTGTTTCAGTTTACAGTGGACGGGCCTGGATAGCGAAATCATGAGGGAGGCAGGGACAGCATTATAGAGGAAGCCACATTTTAAAACTTTTATATACACAACTCTGAATTTCCCATTTTAACCATTTTCATGTGTACAACTCAGTGGTATTGATTACATTCAAAATATTGTGCTATGATCACCACCATATTTTATCCACATTTCTCACTCTGCTTGCCTTAAGCAAGAACTCCCCATTCTAGGTTGTAAATTTTGGTTATGGGTCTATCTTTATGCTAGTACCACATTGTTTTGATTTCTGTTTCTTTGTAGTAAATTTTCACACCCTGGCCCTGATAACCTGTAATATACTATCTGTACCTATGAATTTTCTAGTTCTAGGTATTTAATATAAGTGAGATTATTCAATATTTGTTCTTTTGTGTCTGGCTTATTTCACTCAACAGGATGTTTTCACGAGTCATGCATGATGTAGCATGTATTTGAACTTCGTTTCTTTTTATGGCTAAGTAGTAAACTTTGTTGTATGCATGGACCACACTTCATCTGACCGATCATTTGTTGAAGGATACTTGGGTTGCTTCCACTTTTTCACCCTTGTGAATAATGCTGCTATGAACATTATTGTACAAACTTCTGTTTCACCATCTGCTTTCAGTTCTTTTGGATGTACCATGATGTGGGATTTCCAGGTCATAGGGGACTTCTACGTTCATCTGTATGAGGAACTGCCCAGTTGATTTCCAAGTGCTTGCACCATTTTACAATCACACCTACAATGTATAAGGTTTCCAATTTGTCTACATCCTTGCAATCCTTCTTCTTTACTTTTCTTTTTCCCTACTAATTACCATACTAGTGGGTGTAAAGTACTAGCTCATTATGGTATTGTTTTGCATTTCTCTGATAATTAATGATGTTGAGCATTGTTTTTTGCTTACTGGCCATTTGCATATCTTCTATGGAGAAATGTCTTCAAATCCTTGGATCATTTTTTACTGGGTTGTCATTTTTTGGTTGTATTTTAGGTGTTTGGTAAATATTCTGGATATTAAACTCTTATCAGATATATGATTAGCAATTATTTTCTCCCATTCTGTAAGTTGTCTTTTTGCTTTCTGGATAATATTCTCTGGTACACAAAGCTTTTGATTTTCATGAAGTCTGTTTTGTAGAATTTTGCTTTGTTTCTCATGCTTTGGTGTCTAATCAAAGAAATCACTTTAAATTCTAGGTTATGAAGATTTCACCCCATGTTTTCTTCTAGGGTGTTATGGCTTTACCACCATTGTTTAGATCCTTGACTCATTTAGGGTTAAATTTTGTATATGTGAGAGGTGAGATATCTTTCTTTTGCATGTAAATACCCAGCACATTTGTTGAAGAGCTTATTCTTTCCTCATTGATCAGACTTGGTACTCTTGTCAAAATTCAGTTGGACATAAATGTGTGGGTTTATTTCTGACCATCATTTATCCTGTTGGGGTATGGGTCTGTCTTTAGGCCAGTACAACACTGTTTTTTGTTTTGGTTTTATAAAAGGGGTTTATTTGATTAACACAGTTACAGTCTTAAGGCCATAAAGTGTCTAAGGTAACACATCAACAATCGGGTGCCTTCACTGGAGGATGGCCAATGGTGTCTGGAAAACCTCTGTTAGCTGGGAAGGCACGTGGCTGGCGTCTGCTCCAAAGTTCTGGTTTCAAAATGGCTTTCTCCCAGGACGTTCCTCTCCAGGTTGCAGTTCCTCAAAAATGTCACTCTTAGTTGCTCTTGGGTTATTTGTCCTCTCTTAGCTTCTCCGGAGCAAGAGTCTGCTTTCAATAGCCATCTTCAAACTGTCTCTCATCTGCTCCTCCTGTGCTTTCTTCAAAGTGTCCCTCTTGGCTGTAGCTCCTCTTCAAAATGTCACTCACAGCTGCACTCAGTTCCTTCTGTTTGTCAGGTCATTTATATGGCTCCACTGTTCACTGATCAAAGCCCACCTTGAATGGGTGGGGCCATGCCTCCATGGAAATTATCTCATCAGTGTTATCACCTACAATTGGGTGGGGAGCATTTCCATGCAAACAACCTAATCCAAATGTTCCAACTTAATCCCCACTAATATGTCTGCCCCACAAGATTGCATCAAAGAATATGGCTTTTTCTGGGGGACATAATACATTCAAACCAGCACAAATGTACCACAGTTTACCCATTCTTCTAATGGTTATTAGTTTAACAGGCAAGGGTAACAAAATACTGGAAATAGTGTGCTTCATGAGTTGTAATAGTTACTGTTGCCTATTAAGTAATACCTGGGGATGTTGCCGACTACTTCAGTGGCAAAACTACTTAGAATAGATATGAGAAAGTTTTTGTGAGAACATATTTACAAAAGCAGCCTAGAGATATCATAATGGAGAAAAAGCACTGGGTTTCAAGTGGCAGTTGTGTGCTATACCTGAACACACAGAATTAACTTCCTCACTCTTTGGATGTCTTGTTTCTACTCCCAAATTGAGAATCTCAACAGATAAGGCTGTCAACTTAAAGACCTGTCACATTTTGTTTCTGAAATAGTTTAACTCAGCTGTTCAATGTTTTTACACACATTAATAAATGCTCATGAATTGTATATTCTCCATGAAGTGACTTCAAAAGCATATGATTTCATTTCTAAACTATGATGGCACAATTTGTGCTCATACATCACTTATACCATTTAATTACCAGGTTACTTTCACCTTTCAAAAAAACATGTCATTTGATTTTAAAATAATACTCTTGTGTAGATACTGTAAGTCCCTAAGAGTATTTCTGTACCATATTTCTCTGAGTTTCAGAAAGTAATTTTCCCTCCTACTGTCTTTGAATCTTAAACTTTTACCATTATCTACTCTAAAACTCATTTGATACTTTAGTATTTAAATATCCAGTAAGTTTATAGATAAAATTTCATGATAAAGATCTCCTACCAGTAAACTTTTTTTAATCTATCCCTCACAAACATAGGTTGTTTTGGTAATAATTCTTCATTGCCTTTTGGAAGGATCAAGCCTTATAATCAGATATTAAAGAGTTTTAAGTAGACTCATGGGTATCCAAATAGCTTAATGTATCTATATATACATTTTACATCAGAGCTTAAGTCCCAGTTATTCCATTAAATGTCTTGCTGAAACACAACTAAAATGGTTGCCATTCTCCAGGAATTAAACAAAATCAATGGAAGAATTCAAAT